>PRKT01000888.1:56144-80453 GCA_003671525.1 Saccostrea glomerata | reverse complement strand
GGGGGGGGGATGAAATTAATTATAGTAAAGTAATTCTTCAATAAAATAAGCTGCTTTTCAATTTTATTTACATAATTCAATTTCAAAATATTTTTCTCAGTACAAATAAATTGACATCGGGTAGTTGTGGAAGTACCGCGTCGAAATATAGATAAAAGAGTACCAAATTTCCGGAAGTTTACATCATTTCCTGGTTGAACAAGATGGAGACGAGTACTGAATGGGTAGACGTTACCCGATTGGCTATGTGTATATTTTCATTTTAAAGTGAATATTTTCTTTTGATTGTTTTTTTCTTATTTTCTTCAGTCCAATATTTTTTTTTAAAATAAACGTATTTTGTAAATAAAGATATTTGACAGTAACTTTTTAGGGTATTTGTACTACTTCCTGGGGTAGAAGTTTATTTTTTCTTTAACTAAGAAAGCTTAAAACCTAGGATCCACCCCCAGAAGTCTGCTGCCGTAAATTGTCTTGCTGGCGTTTAGGGAATATGGGTGATTTGCATCAATTACACTTTTATTGACTCCATCGCTGTCGAAATCGGACGAGATTTCTTGGCATGAGCAGTATTCCATACATATGAGTTGATTATTCTTTCAATACAGAATAGAAAGTATAATAAATTTATATTCGGACAAACGAAGTGAAAGAGATTATAAATTGATATAAATTTTATAGCCCTGTCCTAACCCCAGGGCCCCTAACCCTGGGACAATGAATTTCACAATTTTGGTATGGAGTCAATGCTTATAATAATTATGCCAACAGTTCGACGGCTTGATGTTAATGAGTAAAAAAGGTTTTAAAAGATTTCTTCAATTTCGCCCAAATATTCTTGCCTTAGGGGGTGTAGGGCAGGGACCATAAATTAAAAAAAATTTCCCTTTCACACATAGATGCTTTATGCCAAAGGACAAGATAGGGTAACAGCCGAATCTGGCCCCTTATTTGATGTAAAAATCAGAACACTGGTAAAATTGTGATAGTTTGTAGTAAAGAAGTTAAAATGATGCTTACTTTAAAACAAGCACCAATTTTGATTCAAAGCTTACATGGAAGCCACTAGAGGGTGCAGAAATAGGACATTTTCCAGAATTTCCTCAATTCTGGTGGAATTTCATCATATTTGGGATACATTTCTCTTCAGAAAACATAGAGCACAAGCTTGCCTATCTGAGATTTTTACACAAAAACGGCATCTGATATTAGTGTATAAAATCTTTAAATTTGGTAGATAGGCAAGCGTGTGCTCTATTTTTTCCGAAAGAAAATGTGCCGTAAAATTGATGAAAATTTGCATAAAAATGAGAAATGTCGAAAATTTACCTGTTTCCTGACCCCACTGTGACCCCTATATATTCTAAATCTTAAAACCAATACTCACTTTGTGGCAGGGGGTGACAACTGGTTTTTATGGATAAACTGTTGGATCATTCTGAAGGACACCCAAAATCGGGGGCCAAATACTGGTCTTACCCTATCTTGTCCTTTGGTTGTAAATGGTTGAGGGATTACAGACAAAAGCTGAAAATGTTCAAATGTTAACGCACAATGCACAGCGCACGATGCCAGAAAAAAAACCGATAGCAATAAGTCACATGCGTTGATTCAGGTGACCAAATAAAGAGTCCTTTAGTCTCAATATTATTAGGTGTCTTCTGGTCTCCCTGTTGACTTACAATATAATATTATAAGATGACCTCTCGTCTTCTTATTGATGTAAAATATAAAGTGTCTTCCGGTTTCTTCATTGTCGTTCAAAATAGTGTTATCATTAGTTTTTAATGATGTACGATATAATGTTACCTCTTGTCCCCCTACTGATGTTCAAATTACGAGGGCTGTTCAAAAAATAATGTCCTGAACTGTATGACATACAATACTAAGCTTGAATTTTTAACAATTGATGTGGCTACTTTTCATCATAAAGTTTAACTGTGAGAAGCTGGAAAACAAGGGTATTCGAGACACTACATTAAAAATGAATTGTAAAGAATCAGTAAACTAAAGTAAAATTAAACCGTCCATTAAAGCTGCTGTAAAATTTGTTAAGAATCCCAAAGAAATACTCACTAAAATATGTAAAAATTTACTGCAATCAATGTTTGTTTTATCGACAATTGAGCCGGTGGATTTCACTGATAAAATATATTTAATGGGCATCAAAAATGGATACCGTACTTGCAAACAAAAATTAAACAAATAATGTACTGTTTGCCAAATTTCAACAAATAATCACTGATGGTGTATGATTGACTATACGACAAATAGCAAAGAATGGAGGCGTACAAGGCGAGTACAATGCCCCGCTCTGAAAAGAGATATTTCTCAATTCGAAAAGTAGTATTTTTTTTCTTCCAAATTTTATGGTTTATATCATCTTTTACATATTAAATTCTGTATTTCATAGTTTTAATAATTCATGAATAATTTATTTTTTATTCATGTTTTAAGGCATTTGAAAAAAAGAAAAAGCTTCATGTATGATTCGAACTCTCTTCATAGCTCAGGTATAGTCCAAGACCAACCGCTTTAACCACTACCGGTACGCTACGAAGTATATGCACTATTGACGACTTTCAAAATACACATCATTTCGGGAGTAGTTCACACTGTTTTAAAAACGTTTGACAGAAAAAAAAGCTTATGACTCAAAAGTAACCCTTAAAAGTTTAAAAAAATGAGTGAAAACGACTGCGACTGGAGTTTTATGAAGAGACTTACTTTTACAATCGACGACTGACTTTTACAATTTAAACATAAACAAACTCCAATCACTAAAATGTAAAAGTCAGCTGTCAAATGTAAAAGTCTCTTCATAAAACTCCTATAAGAATATATGAACAATTATTAAAAATATCAGTAATTGTAGTTATCCACGTTTATTTGAATTTCAAACAGATAATGAAACTTAAATCTATTGCTAAAAACCCTCAAAACAAAATTTACAATAAGATGTACTTGACAAAAAAAGCAAAGGTCTGAGAAGAGCAGAGAATTGCAAGAGCACAAAGATAGATTTATAGGCAATTTTCTTAAATATTAGTGGTCTTATCGTTCAAATTCGTATTTGGGGATGCAGTTTAATTTCTGGAGGAATCTAGAAAGCAATTTTTTGGCAAAAAAAAAATCAAAATGTTAATGAGAATAAGGAATCCACAACATAAGATTTTTTCCATGACAGTGTCGAAACCCGAAAGCCCTGAAGAGTAAAGGAGTCTTGGAGGTTAATGTTCATTCACGTTAACAATATTCGCCAGATCTTTCGCCTTTTGACTTGTTCCAATTGCCAAACTTGAGAAAACGCCTTGCAGAAGGAAGAAACAAGTCCAGGAAATCATAGGATCTGCAATAATCCAGTATACAAAGGTTCATAACAGAAAAACAATTGAAAATGAATCAGATTGGGATAAAAATGTTACTTACATGTGTTTTAATGAAAAGATAATTTTAGGTTTAATCATTAAAACTAAATTATTGAAAAGCGACTTTCGTTTCTTTCCGAGCACCGAAGACATTATTAAACGACCCTTGTATAAGGTGACCTACCGATGTACAATATCAGGTGTCCTCTGGTCCCCCTACTGATGTACAATATAAAGTGGTCTCTGGTCCCCCTACTGATGTACAATATAAGATGACCTCTGGTCCCCCTTCTGATTTGAAATATAAGGTGAACTCTGGTCCCCCTTTTGATGTACAATATAAAGTGGTCTCTGGTATCCCTACTGATGTACAATATAAGATGACCTCTGGTCCCCCTTCTGATTTTAAATACAAGGTAACCCCTGGTCCCCTGCTGATATACAATATAAAGTGGCCTCTGGTCCTTCTACTGATGTACAATATAAGGTGTCCTCTGGTCCCCCTTACTGATGAACAATATAAGGTAGCCTCTGGTCCCCCTACCGATGCAAAATATAAGTTGACCTCTGGTCACCCTTCTGATGTACAATATAAGGTGACCCCTGGACCCCTGCTGATGTACAATATAAGGTGACCTCTGGTCATCCTAGTGATGTTAAATATAAGGTGACGTCTGGTCCTTCTGCTGATGAACAATATAAGATGACCTCTGGTCCTACTTCTGATGTACAATATAAGGTGTCCTCTGGTCCCCTTATTGATGTTCAATATAAGGTGACCTCTGGTCCCTCTACTGATGTACTGTACAATATTAGGTGACCACTAGTCTCCGTACTCATGAAAAATATCGGGTGACCTCTGGTCCCTGTAATGATGTACATTATAAGGTGTCCTCTTGTCACCCTACTGATGTACAATATAAGGTGACCCCTAGTACAACTGCTGATGATCAATATAAAGTGACCTCTCATCCCCTTTCTGGTGTTAAATATAAGGTGTCCTCTGATCCCGCTACAGATGTACAGTACAATATTAGGTGACCACTAGTTCCATGTTAAATATAAGGTGACCTCTGGTCCCCCTACTGATGTACAATATTAGGTGACCTAAGGTTCCCCTGCTGATGTACATATGTAACCTCTGGTCATCCTTCTGATATTTAATCTAAGGTGACCTCTGGTCCCCCTACTGATGTTCAATATAATAAGGTGAACTCTGTTCCTCCTACTGATGTACAATATAAGGTGACCTCTGGTCCCCCTACTGATGTACAATATAAGGTGTCCTCTGGTCCCCGTCTTGGTGTACAATATAAGGTGACCTCTGGCCCTCTACTGATGTACAGTACAATATTAGGTGACCACTAGTCCCCGTATTAATGTAAAATATGGGGTAACCTCTGGTCCCCGTACTGATGTACAAAATAAGGTGTCCTCTGGTCCCCCTACTGATGTACAATATAAGGTGACCCTTTTTCCCCCACTGATGTACAATATAAGGTGTCCTCTGGTCCCCCTACATATGTATAGTATAAGGTGTCCTCTGGTCCCCCTACTGATATACAAGAGAGGACTAGGTCCTTCTGCTGATGTACAATATAAGATGACCTCTGGTCCCACTACTAATGTAAAATATAAGGTGACTTCTAGTCCCCCTTCTGATGTTAGATATAAGGTGACCTCTGGTCCTCCTTCTGATGTACAATATAAGGTGACCCTTGGTCTCCCTGCTGATGTACAATATAAGGTGTCCTCTGGTCCCCCTACAGATGTATAGTATAAGGTGTCCTCTGGTCCCCCTACTGATATACAAGAGAGGACCTCAGGTCCTTCTGCTGATGTACAATATAAGATGACCTCTGGTCCTACTACTAATGTAAAATATAAGGTGTCCTCTGGCCCCGCTACAGATGTACAGTACAATATTAGGTGACCACTAGTCCCCGTACAATATAAAGTGATCTCTGGTCCTTCTGCTGATGTACAATATACGATGACTTCTGGTCCTACTACTGATGTACAATATAAGGTGACCTCTGGTCTGTCTACTGATGTACAGTACAATATTAGGTGACCACTAGTCCCCGTACTAATGTAAAATATCGGGTGACCTCTGGTCCCCGTAGTGATGTACAATATAAGTTGTCATCTCGTCCCCCTACTGATGTTCAATATAAGGTGAACTCTGTTCCTCCTACTGATGTACAATATAAGGTGTCCTCTGGTCCCTCTACTGATAAACAATACAATATTAGGTTGCCTGTAGTCCCCCTACTGATGTACAATATAGGGTGACCTCTGGTCCCCCAAATCATGTACGATATAAGGTATCCCCAGGTCCCCCTACTATGTGCAATAAAAGATTACCTTTGGACTCCTATTGATTTAAAATGTAAGGTGACCTATGATCCCTCTGATGATGTACAATATAAGGTGACCTCTGGTCTCCCAAATGATGTTAAATATAAGGTGGCCTCTGGTCCAACTACTGATGTACAATGTAAAATGATCTTTGGTCCCTCTGTTGATGTAAAATATGAGGTTACCTCTGGTCACCCTTTATTACTTTCACGTTTCTGCTAATATATATATATTAGAAAGTTTATCTTTATAAAGTTATAAATATGATTATTTTGGAGAAAGACAAAAAAAAATTGTCTATGATATAAAATTCAATTAATATATAAGGTGACCTGAGGTCTCCGTATTGATATCGATGAATTTACTTTTGTGCCTTTAATGCCTGGAAAGTTCCTAGAATGTTTTATTACTACGCAAAATGACGAACTATTTACGGGGGACCCTAGGTCCTAGTTCAGCGTACGTTTTATCCTTCTGCGTCTGGCTTTCGATTTGGTTATAATAATCTTTCTGCTTCTGGGGAACGCTTACATATATTTCTATAATCCTATGCATTCTGATAGAAACATTTTTTATCCTGCTGGACAGAAAGTCTAATAAATATTGTTAACTTAACAAAGCAATTCAGAGAATATGTGTCACCCGCTTAAGGAAAAAGAAAAGGATGTGTGGATCTAGAAAGGGGGTGATCAAGTAGGGACACTTCAAGAAGGACAAAAAGAGCTATAGGCAATTAAAGTATGCAATTCCATCACAAAAACTTCTTGAGATATCGCCTGGAAATGAAAACTTTACACATACAGAAAGTATGAAAATTTACGACCCTGACCTTTTGACCTCAAAATAAAGTGGTGTTCTTTCGTAGACCACAGGGTACGGAAGCGTATTAGTTCAACGCAATATTTTTTATAAAGTTAGTAATTCAATCTTGGCTTTTCCAACTTTAATCTTGACTTTTCCAACTTTAAAGTTGGAAATTCCAACTTTAAAGTTGGAAATTCCAACTTTAAAGTTGGAAATTCCAACTTTAAAGTTGGAAATTCCAACTTTAAAGATGGAAATTCCAACTTTGAAGTTGGTAATTCCAACTTTAATCTTGGCTTATCCAACTTTTATTCGAGCTCTTCTACCCCTTTTTCTTAGTTTTTTTTTCTTTTTGTTTATAGCATCACAAACTCAATTAAAGTTAATTAACACACTGAAATAGATTTTCTAGCAATTCATCATTGCAATCTAGGGGTTAGGGGTCGAAATGGGGGGGGGGGTAAGAAGGGACGGTATTATGGGGAGTTATAATATGGTACTTTTACAATGGAAAATAAATACTAGCACATTAAAATAAATTGTTGACCTCTTTTTATCTGTGTTTGTTTTATTTTTTTTACCTTGAACTTCCTTATGACCTTTCATAAAACTTCTAAATTTTACTTAGAAATCCTTATATTCTTTATAAGTTCTCTTGTGTAATTCTATTGAGAATAACTTCATATAAATTATGTACATGGTATTCCGTACATGACAGGATTTCAACTTGACCAATTACTGAAATTAGCCATTTATTTGGTATTGTATGAAAGAATGAAAGAACAATTTAATACTCAATGTAATCAAATTTTATTTAATCAAATGAAACATTTTCTGCTAAATAACATAACTAAACAACATAACTAAATGTTTCACTTCCCTACTGGTGCGGATCTAGATTTTTTTGTTGACAAGCAAAAAATTAATACACAAATAAGTTAAAAAAAACATCCTTTCTTGAACGTTAAAAGTCAAAGTTGGAAAAGCCAAGATAAAAGTTGGAATAACCAACTTTAAAGTTGGAATTTCCAACTTTAAAGTTAGAATTACCAACTTTAAAGTTGGAAAAGCCAAGATTAACGTTGGAATTACCAACTTTACAGTTGGAAAAGCCAAGATTAACGTTGGAATTACCAACTTTAAAGTTGGAATTACCAATTTTAAAGTTGGCTTTTCCAACTTTAAAGTTGGAAAAGCCAAGATTAAAGTTGGAATTACCAACTTTAAAGTTGGAAAAGGTAAGATTAAAGTTGGAATTACGAACTTTTAAGTTGGAATTACCAACTTTAAAGCTGGAAAAACCAAGATTAAAGTTGGAATTACAAACTTCAAAAAAATATTGCGTGGCACTAATACGCTTCCGTAACAGGGAGTTATGGTATATATTTTTAATTGAAAATGCTTAAATGTTTCTCGATATATCACGCGGAAAAAAGTAGTAAAACAGAAAAAAAAACTGAATTTATGATTTTGAACTTTGCCATTGTGACCTCAAAATCAGTTGGGGTCTTTCTATGGCCAAAGGTAGTTGTTTTGCAATATTTCAATGCAAAACCTCAAAAGAATCTCCAGATATCGTGTCGCATCAAAAGTGTTACAGACATACAGACGTACGGAAAGACGGAAACAGACAGACGAACAGACAGAGCGAAATTAATTTCCCCATTTTTTTAAAACGGGGGACAAAAGTCGATGCTATCTAATCTTTAGCATACTTTTTGTTAATTTAAAAGTGACTGTATGGTTGTGCCCTTTTTCCTCGCATACCAAATGTTAACAAGCTTTTTCATAGAATATGCGTCACCCGCTTAAGGAAAAAGAAGATCATACTTGATTCTGGGAGTGGGATAGAAGTGGGACCCTTTAAGAAAGACAGGAGGGGCCTTTAGGAGTTATGGTATGAAGTTTTATTGCAAAAGTCAAAATCTTCTTGAGATATCGCCAGGGGATGAAGTTTTACACACACACACACGCACACAGAATGTATGAATTTACGACCTTGACGTTTGAACCTTTACCTTAAAATAAATAGGCATCTTTTTTAAGGCCACAGCGAGTTATGATATAAATTTTCTTTCTAATTCACAGAGTCTTTCTGAGATTTTAAGCGAAACGAAAGTATTAAAACTGAAAGAATTTTTGAAATCATGACCAGATCTTTGACATTTTGTCTTCAAAATCGAATTTCCTCGATATTGGTCTTTGGTAGGGAGTTGTTGTGTAAAACTTCTCCGGAAAAACTCAAAGGATTCTCGAGATATCGCGTTGAAACGAAAGTGTTTCACACGGACAGACAGAGCGAAATGAATATTCCCACTATGTGAAAGTGGGCGACAATATACCATAATATTAATGAAAAAAGTATTTTGAAAAAAAGGCTTAGAACTGTAAAAACAGTCTTTAATTCTTAACGAAATGTTTATTGATTGATTGTATTTTGCAAAGTCCCATTCGAGAATTGTTTACTCATATAGAGACGTAACCATATACCGGTGAAGGGCTTCAAATTTTGATCTTTTTTCTCGGCACTTGGGGCCATTGAGCAATGAGCGATCTTTATAATGACAACGCCTGCCGTGACACGGGGTCTCTTTTTTAAGGTCTCATCCAAAGGACCTGCAAATTTTATTTTAAAAGGTCGAGTGCAAAGCGAAGGAACGGTTACTACCCATTTTTATTGACTTGAGTCAGCAGCGGCCGTGATTTGAACTCAGGAATTTCCGATCACAGAGTGAGCGTTCTACCGATTGAGCTGACTGTGAACGATTTATATAACTGATATAATGAAAGCTTAAAGCTGTTAAATACTGTATAGCAATGATAATTGTCTTGGTTTATAAAAAAACAAATTTAATATAACATTCCGGTTGATTTTATTTATATACAATGTACTGTGTATTATTGATCTAATGGTTTACAATCTTCACTAATCATTATGCTATTTTTGATTAAAAAAAAAACAAGTACATGCAAATAAATGAAATATACCATTGTGGTCAAAATATAAATCTGACTTACACTTTATCAATGCGTTAATTTAAGAAAAAGCACCTTGATATATGTACCTTTAGTGAATATCTATGATTACATCTGGATTAAACCGAATCTGCTTTTTTCCTCTGCATGCACCCATTAATAAAACTCTTCATACACAGGTCACTGACAAGCTTCTTCATTTGGCTCATGATAATTCATTTTTGTAGATGATTCGAACAGACGGCCCACTCATACACATGTATTACCTTGTTAACAATTTTTCAAACTTTACAAAAAATACTATCTTAAATGTAAAATATTATTTACTTTATTAACTTTAATAAATTAATCTTCAACTATAGTGAATGAAAGTATCAATGTTACCACTATACCGGTAGTTAACTACATCTTCCACAGTGAAAAATGCATCACTTAAGTTAAAGTAATTGAACTGCGTGTCTATTTTCCGCTAGGGATGGTCCTATTATAACGTGATTGACAATTTAACGAACTGATGTCCCTAGAGCATCAAAAATAATTGATAAGGTGGGATAATTTGCTAATTTGGCGACGGGTGAAACATGTAATGCATATATTATCCTAAATTTCTTATTTTATTTGATGCTCTGGCATATCAACAGCATAGAAAGTGATTCCGTATATTAACACTCATATGCAAAATAAAAATGTTCATAGATGCTGTCTTTTAAAATCAAAAATTACACGAAGTATCCAAATATGAATGTTAAATTCCATAGTCCCCGCCCATCGACGCCAGATACAAAGACAGCCGCACTTGATTTGCATTCATATTATTTAACCTCTTACTTGGTCAAATTTATATTCTGTTGTAATTATCAAGAATTGAACACATCAACATTTAATTTTTAAAGATAAAACACAAGGGAGTAAAAAGAAATGCAAATATTTAATTTTCAGATTCTTGATCTTTGAAGGCCTTTACAGTGATAGGTTATAGACTACTTATTAAGGAGAATAACTCTTGCAGTCCTCCGTTCTTGATCAAGTTAGTTATTTCTGGTTATTAATGTTCCATTTCGTTGTTGTACCCTTCGACGTAATGTGAAAAAATATGATGTTGTAAGAGTCAATAAAGGTGCCATGCCGTTTAGAATAATTTACTTTTATATGATATTGTAATCCTAAAAACTGGAGGATACATTTGATTTCACAGGGTTAGAAATTCACTATCTTCTACTTGCAAAATGCGAGTTAGAATTCCAGAAATGCTAGTTTAAAAAGCTGTAACTCGCAAAAATTTGCCAGTTGATTTTTGCATCATAAATTTTACCCTTAAAAAACATTTAAAAACTGTTTAAATTCGGATTTAAGGTAAGTCACTCCTGAAATTTGTTATATCAAGGATTTTTTAAGAAGTATATTTTGGATAAGTACTCATAAAGTGTAACTCAAAATCGCAAAGAAAATAGGGGTTCAGTGTGCATCCTACTGATCTACGGTACATTTAAGTTGACCTTTTTGCACTTAAATTTCATTTCTTTGGTTAATTACTTTAACCCTTATTATATTTGATGAGATGTAAGCATGGCAATAAATATAATCTTATTTTACGTAAAATAGTGTGAATAATATTTATCATTAAACAAATCTTGCAAATTAATGCGCGTAAATTATTGTGTGACCTTTTTGCACTAAAAATATAACATATTTGGGGTATAAAAAACTTAATAGGCAATAAAAAAAATTCTTATATCAAACTTTTTACGACTTAAGTGCTGATTAGTCACAAGTATTGAGTAATTTAAAATAATGAAAGAAAAAGGTGGGGTCAGTGATGTTAATTTTGAAACATTTGTCAAAATATGCCATTTTCAGGCAAAAAATGGTGTAAATTTGATCTTGACTTCTTTAATATATTTTCATTTTTTGGAAAAGTTTGTTGAGGGAAGGTGTAATACTTAGTCTAAAAATATAAATTAAGACCTATATTAAATATTTTTAGCAATATCAAAACGGAAAATATTCTCCGAGTAAAGGTATGTGAGGCTAAATTTCCATTACATTAAATTTTATAAATGTGCAGATTTGCAGAATTTTTTGCTAAAGATCCTTCCACCAAAAGAAATAGTCCCTCATAAATCTTGCTTCTTTGTAGATTTTTGAGCAGTTTTTTCATTGAATGTTAAAAAATTTACATTGTTGAATTTAAATATGTTATAAAAATTGAATTTTAATAAGGAGTTTTGAAGTAAAAGCTTCTGCGTGAACTTTTCTAAAAAGCTGAGGAGTGACTTACCTTAATCTTTCTCATTTTAGTCACCGTTTATATCCGCCATTTTTAAATGAACAAGCAAGAGCAATGTTCGATGATCATGTCGAAGTAAATTCAAGTTACATGGATAATGGCGTGCATTATATTTTTATAAAGCTTTCATTTTAAAAATTGAGAGCTGTCCTTTGAAATTGCGAGTTCATTTTTTTATTACTTGCAACTTTTTGCAAGCTGTTATTTTAGGGAGTTCCTACCCCTGCATAATCAAAATTTTCTACTTTATCAAAAGGATAAGCTGGACGGCTACTCATTCCCTGTGTATACCACAACATTATGTCCCAGGACCCAATCAGAATGGAGAAATAGGTCATCTGACCTCAACTGTACAGAGAGTAATGGATACATGTGTATACCTAACGAGAACATCACACAGCTGTTGGAGTTTTGCTACAGATATCCAAGGATTCCAATTGAAAAGAGTAAAAAACATTACTGGCAATTTAATTTTACCATTACATTGTTTTAGGAAAATTTAACACTAAACATTGTTGGCATTATTAAATTATTGATAATTATGATTTATAGTTCAGTATACCAAAAGAATCATTGTAATTTGATGTAATGTTCCGTGTATATGGTAAAAAATAAGAATTTTTTTAATTGCAAAAAATGTCTCAGGACATATCATTCATTTATAATTTATAATTATAATAAAACTAAAACATTAAAGAATAAATTATTTTCGATAGATATCTGTTTGATTCTGGTGAAATCAACGTCTCTTGTTGAAGCCTACAGCTGTAAACAATTTAGAAAGGGATGTCCAGACAAACTGTACTGGAGCAATGAAATCTTTGAATGTATGTATAAAATGTGTAATATAATTGGTTTTTTTTTCTTATATTAAATTTTTTATAATACCTTCTGAAAATAAAAAGATTAAAAGTATTTCAGCTAATATTGACCACTAGTCTAACTTATCGTAATTGATTTCCATAAAAATAACGTTATAAAAAATTATGAAAAAAACACACAGGAATTCCTTGTGATGTTGATTGTATTTTGTTTAACGTCCCTCTCGAGAATTTTTCACTCATATGGAGACGCCACCACTTGCCGGTGGAGGGCTACAAATTTTGTCCTATGCTCGGCACTTAGGGCCTTTGAGCAGTGAGGGATCTTTTTCGTGTTAGCACCTACTGTGACACGGGGCCTCGGTTTATATGGTCTCATCCGAAGGACTGGACTCCACGTCCCGCAGTGGGATTCGAACCCGCGACGTAAGGATTGACTCCTTACTTCGCGACTCTAGAGCAGACACTCTAACCACTGCGCCACGCGGGCAACACCTTGTGATGTTGAAAACATAACATTGTGTATTTAAACTATTAAACTTAAAGTATTTTTTAGAAACATAATTAACTTATTCTTTGAATTCGTATACTAATAATTCAAAGCGTATCATATGATATATTTTCGAATAGTTTTAAATTATATATATTTATTAATTTCACTTCAAGATCCAAGTTGCCTCTCTATTGGAAATAGATGTTTTCTTGCTGAGCCTCTATGTAAAAATGAAGGGTATGAGATTAGTACATTTCTCTGCCAGGATAACACCAAAATAATTAATCAAAGTTTAAAAAAATATACTTACTCATCTCAAATAATGCTTAATTCAGTGTCAAAAGTTAAGAAACCCATATTTCTAACATTTTAATGAAAAAAAAATTGTTCATATGTTAGTAAGAGATTTCTTATTTACATTCTCTCTCTCTCTCTCTCTGTTCTTCATGTGTGTGTATTCCGAAATAAATTTAGGTTTAAGCAACACTTCAGTAAGGTATATAAAAAAAAAGTTTCATAAACCCCAAAGATAACATATTACCGTTAGAACTTCCTGTTATGTAATGGCTCTTATGATAGTTACAAAATATGCAGGATATATTGATTTACAATTCATGAAGTTTCAATTAGAATATTTTTTTTGTTATTGAATAGAATTGCTACTATTGGACCCTCAGAAACCAAAATCACTCAAGGTACAACAAATGTCTACTTGGGATCGACCATCTTGAATACAAGTTTAGAAAATACCCCCATCCCAGATATCGACGGAAGTAATACATGGGTTTGGATCCTAGTTATAGGAATATTTCTGATTATCGTAATCATACTAGTATGTGTGCTTATATTCATCTCCAGAAGAGGAAATCAGAAGACTTTGGGCGGTAAAGACTTTTATATAAATACTGTATATACTGTATATATTTTTCTGAAAGGATTAAATAATACATAATCTAGATTTAAATGGTCATTAATAGAAGCTTCTAATTTTTTTTCTACATTTGATACTTATTTTGATCAACACAAATAAAGTAATTTGAACACCATTAGCTGAAGTTGATTTAATTTTATTTTCATACGCTTACTGTGTTTCAACATTTCAGTTAATTATAGATTGATAGAATAGCTAACATTAAAACAAATGTTTGAGGAAGTATTTGTTTCTTTTATCAATTCATTCATCTTATTTAACTGATTATTATTGATACGTCTTAAGTTAAAACTTATACTTTTATTGATAACATATTTGTCAATAAGGGAAATAACAAAAGGAATATAGTTTAAATGGACACTAAAATGACTCTGTACAGCCATGCCATTCTTTTTCATTGAAATGTAGAGAGGCACAAAGAGGAGGAGATAATTCTCCGTAAAATCGACACCTCGGAAGAAAGAACACTTTTTAAAACGGGTAAATGTTATTTCTATGTCTTTTAATTTATAAAATTGTTAATGTGAAATACAATATTTACATTTACCGTATGACATAAATAGAACAACTTTGATTGTGTAGTATAGGTATCCTCTATATATGATATATACTTTAATCTGATAAAACAATAAACGAAATAAATCATTTTATTTGTAGAAAAAATTCCACTCATGGTATATAAAAACGAATTAAAGGAAACTGAAGGGAACCGGGGACAGGTTCGGCAACAATAAAGAAAAATGTTTTGTTAAAAAAAGATTGAACTGATCATTTTTTTTTCGTTAGATAAAACAGAAATAGAAAAACCCGAGGAAGAGGGAGGAAAAAGGAAGTCCGATGAGGAATCTTTGAAAAATGATATAGCAAAAATACATAGCAATACACCACATTTAGATGAAACCAACACGGCAGCAGACTCCTCATCGGAAGTCAATAGCGAAACAATTTATTACTCACTGGATGAAGACGTTCGAGAGGAAGTATCCAGTGATTCAAAGCATCTGAGGGACAGCGATGGAATCATTTCAGAAGAACTTAGAAAAGGTGAGATTGAAATTTTGGAAATTCGCATTCGTCTTTTCATGAAATATTTGTATATACCAATCTCAGTTTTTATTTATAATCGACATATTCACCTGACCTTAAAGCCTGTTTACTGATCTCATAGCGGTCTCCATGTCTTGAAAACCTATGATTTTTAGTAACATACAATTGAATAATATGAAAAAATGTTTTTGTGTACAGAACATAAAATTATCAAAAATAATTAATCAAATGGGATTTAAAAGCATTTTCTTTACTCCTGTTATGTGAATAAAGCGGACACCAGTTTCATGTATTTGTTTTAATGTTTTCTGTTTAAGGTGTATAGACACAGATAATACGCTATGATACAGAAAATTCAGAGTAGAAATGTTCGAAAATAAAACCCCCTTATTAGTTTCGTCTGTCCTTTTGCAGTGTTCTGCACCGAGTTTAGAAATGTTAAAACTTTCATCCAGAAGAAAAAAAATTATTCAGAGTTGAAATGTTAGAACGCAAAACTCTTTCACAAGTATCGTCATTCCGAGCTAAGTGTTGTATACAGAATTTAGCAAATTAATCAAGCATGTTTAACATATACAATTTTTATGAACAGGGCACGAGCTGTGTTATTGTTGATGTTTGCGATTCACCGGGTGCGTCCAATTATTAAAAGTCTACTCACCACAACTGCATAGACTGACAATATACTGTGTGTTCTTTCGGACATTTCACCTCTGAATTTTTTGGATTATAGTTTTAATATTTTTTATTTATACACAACAAGATTGACACTTTTCCTAAGCATTAAGAATAAAAATAAAATTTATGAAAGTGCAGGGATGACTGTGTCAATCAAACCCGCCAAAAAATTTGAAGTTTTAATAACTTTTAAATGAAATAAGATTTTTTATTTATTTTTTTGTAAAATGCTATGAATAGATATAAGTCGAAATATTATACAGAATATGTTAACTTCAAATCTGTGTCCATGCACCTTTAAATTAGAATAAATTAGATATAATTTTCTTACTAAGTGCCTTTAGTGCCGAGTAAAGATCTTACGGAGAGACGACTCTATATAATTAAAAATTAGTGCAGCCGAGATAAAAATAATTAAAACATAATTACAGATTAAATCAAAAAATGAAAAATAACTTTTAAAAACATAGGAATGAATTAATAAAATAAAATAATTAATAAAAAGTATTAAGAAAAGAGGGTCAATATTGACTCAAAATTTAGAAATCAGATTGATATTTCAAAGTAAAATATATTTTTATAGAAATTTCTTTTATCAATTTTATCAATTTTTAATTTTTTTTTCAATCCAAACAAAATCCAGCTTAAAATAATTGTTAGCAACCTTGAACAAAGTATATGCAATGGTCTTATCACAGCGTACAAAATGATACATTTTATGATAGTATGACTCTAGATCTGTATTAAAAGTTTTGCTTCAATACAATTGATTTTGAATAAAAGAAAACATTCGGAATACGAGCGCAAATAAGAATGATTTACCAAATAATGATAATTTACCAAATAATGATAATTTACATGCATTTGCATAAAGTGTGTGTATGTCATGTACAATTAACAAATATTGGAAATATTCCCGCATTCTTATCAGTAATCTTTCATTTACATTATCGCTGGATCAAAATAGTCATGTTAGAGTTATTTTTGAAAAACAAATTTCCTCATACATTCTTTTATCAAACATTGACCCCTTCCTTACCAATCGAAGAAATATGCTTTGTTTGTTCAAAATCACATAACATACATTTATGGCTATTCTTTAATAGTTGGAATACATCTTGATGGCTACGAAGTGTGGAAAACAGAGATGTCAGGTAAATTAATATTATATCGACAACTAGTTTCAAGCATATTAAGTAATTCATTATTAATATATGATTTCATATTGCTTAACGTATTCGATGATTTTTTACTCGAATAGTGAGGTCACCTAATGCTGATTTAGGACTTTAATTTAAGACCTTCAGTTAGCACCTACGGTCATTAGATTTGGGAGTGCCACTGTGTCACGGTACCTAATGTTGTCACGGTCATATAAATTCCCATTTTGTTCAACTCTTATAATACCGGGCATCCAGAAAAAGAACATGTTTGATGGAAGCAAAATTCAAAGATTGAACCTCTGAATAACTGGCCTACGTGGCGCAGTGGTTAGATCAGTTGCTCTGGAGTCGAGAAGTAAGGAGAGGATCCCTATGTCGCGGGATAGAATCCCACTTCGGGTTGTGGAGTGCGGTCCTTCGGACGAGACCGTATAAATCGTGGTCTGGTGACCTAGAAAGTGCTGGAATGAAATAGCCCAACCATCACTCATTGGCTCTGAATGCTGAGTACAGGACAAAATGTGCAGCTCTCTACTGGCAAGTGACGGCGTCTCCATATGCGTGAAAAATTAAAAACGTTTAACAATATGCAATCAATCAATTTGAAAAAAAAAAACTAAGACAACGCACTACCTATGGGCTACTGTGACAAATCATATTCAAGCTAGAAGTTATTAGATGCAGGATTCATTATAATACAGCAATTACAAGAACTATTTTAAATTATTTTCCTCAACAGTTATTACTCCATATAAAATAAGTACCAAAAAAATTTCCCTATTTCCCACATCTGAAAGCTACTTTTTGATTCTAAAAATACCAGTGTTACTCTGTGTGGCAATTCACTCATTATTTCTAACCGATATTAAAGAGGCTGGAAGGTGACAGCCATTTTTAAGACTATTTCGATCTCCTTTTAAAGAAGAGCTCCATATAAAGATATACAAAAATGATCAAATTTTAAGATTAAAATGTATGAATTTTTTTCTTTGCCAAATGATAGTAGACAGCTTAAGTTACCGTAACAGTCTGACTGTATCTAAAAAATGTTAAATCTGGTGGTCAATTTGTGGTTAATTTGTTGACTCTCCAGCTTCCTTAAACAGTTAAATGAACAATTCACAAAATCTCGAGTCCTTGACGTAAATGGTATCAGGATTGTAGATATGATGAAAAACTTTTCAACATGCAATGCCAAAATCATACTGATATTCCATCAAATTCAAGACAAAGATAGGTCTTCGAAATTTCAGTAAAATTATTTTTTAAATAGTTTTATTTTCCTTGGTATCGATGCACCAGTTATCAAACAATCTTTTGAAGCACATGCATTTGTGATCATTGAAATGCCTCAAAATAGTTTCAAAAGTCTAAATACCCTATTTTAAAAACAATAAATAGTCTCTGATTGCTTCGGTATAATAAAACAGTTGTTGGACGTACATGTTTACTCGGGAAATATTAAATTTATGGTTGCCTTTGGAAGGAAACTTTTTTCCCTCGGGGTTTTGTCGTTTCGGAAAATAGTTTTTTCCCTTGAAAAACCATCAATATTTGCTGTTTTCCTCATACTCATTCCATAACTGTATAATGTATGTCATTTTTCTGGAGCAAATTCAGACTCAAGAATTCATAAAATTAATATAAACTTTAAGGAATTGTTGGAAATACTTGAAATTACCTAAAAGTGCAATGATATGATGCTTCTGATATTTTTCATAAGCACAACGGTTTAAACAATGCATTTGTAAGCAGAGCTACTTGTCGGGTTTTAATCGGAATAATCGGATATAAATTTCAAGAATAGCAGCAATATTACATCAATGTACATGTACCTATAATTCTCATTCATCGTGCGTTGTGCGTTAACATGTGAACATTTTTAGCTTTTTCTCTGCTGTCACTCAACCAATTTCAACCAACTTTTGCATAAGGCTTCTATAGGTACAGGGGGACAATAATTATGAATTTCATGGTCGCTGCCGACCTGGGGCCTGAAGGGGTGAGACCAAAACCGCTAAAATTTAAAAAAAAATAAAAATCTTACTCTTTACTCCTGAATGTCAAGCAGTCAAACTGATTGTAATCAGCATTCATCGTATGAGTTCTCCACAAAAATCGTGAAATTCATGGCCCCGGGATCAGACGTTCGTATGATAGGGCGGGGCTATATAGATAATTTTGTGAAAGTGCATTATTCTTCTTGACAATCTTCCTCTCTTGTTCTGGGTTATAAACCAATGAAATATATGTACATACATGTTGTTATGATGAGGAAAGATGCTTGTTTCAAATTTGTGAATTTCACGGCCCGTAGGTCACGGGTTCTTATGTTAGAGCGTGGCTGTAATGATTACATGTACATATTGAAAATGGATGAATTCTTTGAATATTTTTTTTATTTGCTCCTGGGTAGTATGCCAATAATACATTATAAGTATATATTTCGGATGAAAATGGTGCCTTTTTCAAAATAGTAAATTTCAGAGCCCCTCGGTCAGTGGTTCCGAGGTTGGATGATGGGTCAGTGGTTCCGGAAGGGGTGGGTACATGTACACAGTCCGAAAATAAAAAAAATGCTTTGAAATTTGTTCTTTGATATTAATTAACCATTTACGATGAAATAAAATTCAGGATAAAAATTTCCAAAATTTCCAAAATTTTGAAATATATGGCCCGTGTCTGTGGTTTTTGTGGGGTGGGTGCACAACTGGTTATAAAGTAGAAGTGCATTTTCTATTTGTTACTCTTATCTAATTCTGGATATAAAGTAAGCAGAGTTAGCATGCTAAGTGTGACATTATGATAAGCAATGCCCTTATGGTGCCTCTTTCCAAATTGTGAATTTCATGATCTCTGGTTTAAAACACGAATCAAATTCAATTGTTGGAAAGTTGTTACATGATTACATGATAGGTGACCTATAAAGCCTTGGACCTTTTATCAACTCTGTTTTATACTGATATCAATCAAGGCAAAAGTTTCCTTTGTTTAAAGTATCAGTTTACTACAATACTCTTTACCTTGTGGTGCCTTCCTGTATCATTTACACATTCGCATTAACTTTGAAGACAGAAGGTCCAATGCTTAAGTCAGAAAACTGATAGATCACAAAATTGGTGAAAGCTTGTTTTTTTCTTAACATGCATTCTCTGTAAGCACCAAAGAATCTTGGAAACGACATATCTCCGATTTTGATGAAATTTGCACCACAGGTGCACCTTGGTACAAAACCAGCAAATATGGTGTTAGAAATTCCAACGTGCACCCGGTTGCCTTGGAGACGAATCCATTGAATTTGGCATTTTCGGCCATTTTTGACCAAACAAAAACATGAAAATTGAGGAAATTTTAATGCAATTTTATCTTTATGTAGTCAACTCAAATATAAATTTTTGTATCATAAGAAAACTCAGCTGTTCAGGAAAACAGGGCATATAACCAGTTATTCCAGAATTGTCCCCACTCTTAGAAAGCGGTATTACAAAATAGCATAGTTTCTCAAAATGTGGAAAATGGAAAATTTGGCATTTTTTGAGAAATTTAAGGTTAAATAAAAAAATTGTCTACAGAAATTTTTCAAATCATATGCGTGTCGTCAAACGTCAGTATTAGTAGAGTCTCCTCATGAAAAAATTGGAGTGGGCTCTCAATGCTATTTTTAGTAACATCTATCTAAAAATAGACATATTTCAGAAAAATCCAAAAAATGACATTTGGGCAGAGTTTAAGATGCCATTGCTAGGTAATTATGAAATATATTGTAAAAGTCAATATGCTTATGTCAGAGACTGGACACCATCAACTACCATGCATAATTTTCAGGGATTTCCGTTTTCTATTTATAGCTTCAAATGCCTAAATATAGACATGTCTCATAAAATGATGAAAAATGTCAATTTTCCATCATTTTGAAGCTCAACTGAATCATAAATAATAAAAATATTTCATCAATAAGAACAAGGAATAGTATAATATCTCACAAATTATTGAGGACAGGCTCTCATCTCTATAAATAGTACAAATGTCTAGAAATAGATACAAACGAAATTGACTGTTTAATGTTGATTTTCCACTAATTCTCAAATTAGAGATGGGAAATTTACCGCCTTTCTGTCATTAACTGTAACTGATATTATGTGACTGACAAGAACAAAAGAACATTCAATAGAATGCAGCATGATAAGCGGAGGTTTCCATTTCTATTTCTATTTATAGTAACACATGTTTAAAAATAGGCGTAATGCAAAATATCAGAAAAATATAGTTTTTTGTACTTTTTTCTCACATTTTGGATGAACAATTACAGACTATATGTTTTAACTGCTATAAGGTGACCATTAAGTAAAAGAAAGCCTTGTATGAAATACAAAATGAGAAGCATTGGTTTCCATTTCTATTTATAGTAACACATGTTTAAAAATAGAAATGTATAAGAATAATGTGTAAGGGTATTTTTCCATTTCTATCTATACTAAGGTATAGTTTTAAAAAGACATTCAGCAATTAATCAAGAAAATGTAGAATCATTCTAAGTTTTTATTTTCTCAAATTAGGGATAGGAAATTGCAGTCAAACTTTAATTAGCTGTAACTGACATAATGTAACCGACACGTAAAAGAGAGCGGTAACCGAAATGCATAATAAGGTTGGTTTCGATTTCTATTTATAGTAACACATATTTTAAAATAAAGGCTCAAGTTAGCTTTTATGATCATTTGTGCCTTGTCAGTCGTTGTCTTTCTCACTGTAAACTTTTTTTTTATATTTTCATCTTCTTATCAAGAACCACTGGGTTAATAATGCCCCCCTTCGAGGAAGGCAGGGCATATTGCTTTGCTGCTGTCTGTCGGCCCGTCTGTCGGTCTGACGGTCCACTTAGTATCCGTTCATTTTCTTTGCAACCGTTGCAGATACTGAAATGAAATTTAGTATACAGATATATCACATGAATATCTAAGTCAAGTTCTGTCATGGGTACGATCGCACCATTTTTTACAAAATTATGCCCCTGGACTTAGAAAAATTCCAATCATTTGCAGTTTCTGTTCATTTTCTTTGCAACCGTTGTTCATATTGAAATGAAATTTGGTATACAGATATATCCGTGAATATCAAGGTAAAGTTATGTTTTGGGTACAATCTCACATTTTTGACAAAGATATGCCCCTTGAACTGAGAAAAATTTCAATTATTTGCCATTCATTTCCTTTGCAACCGTTGCACATACTGAAATGAAATTTAGTGTACAGATTTATCAGAGGAACATCTAGGTCAAGCTCAATTGTGGGTATAATCGCACCATTTTTGACAGAAGTATGCCCCTTAGACTTAGAAAAACTCCAATTATTTGAAGTTTCCGCTAATTTTTTTCACAACCGTTGCAAATACTGAGATGAAATTTAGTATACAGATTTATCCGATGAATATCTAGATTATATTCTGTGTTGGGTACCATTGCACCATTTTTGACAGAGTTATGCCCTTTGGACCTGGAAAAAATTCCAGTTATTTGCCGTTTCCTTTCATTTTCTTTGCAGAGGTTGCACATACATGTACTAAAATGTAATTTGGTATACAGATTTATCAGATGACTATCTTGGTCAAGTTCTGTTTTGGGTACATGTACAATCACGCCATTTTTGACAGAGTTTTTCCCTTTTGGAATTGGAAAATTCCAATTTGGTGGGAGGAGGGCATAAGTGTTTTAAAATCATCTCTTGTTTCAATTTAACTTGCCGCAAAGTATCCTTGAATGAAGGAATAATACCTTTTCTCTGTTCGATTTTTCACTAAGGAATTAATTTATATTTCTGACCAATATTAGTTTGTTTAAATGCCTATTAATAGCAAAGCCATTTCTGTAACTAAAGTTACTCCCCATCCTTCCACAAAGACAAGTTAAGTTTTAGTAGTAGTAGTATTTTAAAACGTAACAAGGAATCTTTTTCAAACACTGATACCAATGTATGACAGCTTATTGCAACGAAAATCAAGTCTTTAAGAAGGAGATAAAACTCTAGGGTCATAACAAAATAATGGTGAATTTTTACTTTGTTACATTCTTGTCGGAAGCAAATTTAAGGTGAAGAGGGGGGTCCAAACATGAAATCCTATTTCATGGGAGGGGGATCGAACTTCTTTCAGTACCATTTTTTTTAAACACTACCACTTACCCTTATTCGACTCGTTGCAACATGCCTGCTGAAAAGGGGGGGGGGCTAAATCTACTCCCCAATGGTTATTACCTATATGATGTCTATCTTTGAATCACCCCCCCCCCCCCCCCCCCCCCCCGATTCAACACCTACATACATGTTTATACGTAAAATAAATTTATAAAAACCAAAACAACAAATATTTTTAAATGCTTTAATTATAGTCTAGAGAAATTTATACATGCATATAGAGAGAGAGAAATCAAAAGTAAGCAAACTCAAAAAAAAATTGGACAAAGAATTAAGTACGTTACTTATTATACGGAGGCCCACTATTTTCCGTAAATTAATACACAGGTTTACCAAATTATAAAGTCTGTGTGCATACACTAGAAGATTGGATGTTTTAAAATATGCGAAGCAAAATTTCCAAACTCCGTTAATTAGACGTATACACCACGTGTAAAGATCCGTTTTTTTCCGGAAATTTGTAGTTTTTCCACTATTTTTAACAGATATTTCTAAAATTGAAGTAGTGCACATTCCTCGAGCAAAATAAAACATGTATATTTCAAAACATTTTGATGAAAGACGGATGAAAACAGGGATAAGATTTTGCTCGAGGAATGTGCAGTATGTTTATTTTGACTTTACATCAGTATTTCCGGTGGCGGATTGAAAGTTCATTGAGAGGTGTAATTTTATTTATTTTAAATTAAGTCACCATAGCTCATAAAATGTTAATAAATTAATACTTTATGCATCGGCAATATATATTTATTTTTCATGTTAGTCTATTAGTCATGAAAAATAGCATACAAGTCTGGAAAATATGTAAGGATAATAAGGCAGATTACGATGGACCCACCGATGTGTAACCTGCATCTGTCAAATACTTTGAATCAGGATAAAGAACCAACGAAGACAAATAAGTAAAAAAAATTTAAATTTGATTAATCGTATTAGCACAGAAGAAGAAAATGGGCCTGGATTTTATTTTGGAAACTGAGAGAGTTCAAAGCTACCCGTCAGCAGATGTGAATAAATTACGTAATAACGCAAACGATGACGTCACAATAGATCCAGTTTGATTTCTTATAATTTTTTTAATTATTTTAAAACACTTACAATAACCCTTTGCAAGATCTGTTTAAAATTATCAAATTTTTTGGGGGGAGGGGGGGGGGCATTTTGAATTAGGAGGGTTTGTTTAAGCAATTAT
>PRKT01000888.1:4990-53760 GCA_003671525.1 Saccostrea glomerata | reverse complement strand
TTTTTACCATAGTAGAGAAGTGAAATTAATTTGACTTTGAAAAAGTTGGCCACTCCCCCCCCCCTCACGAAATAGGATTTTCGAGTTTGGGTAACTTTTAATTTTCCGTGTTTTTTGTTTGTTTGTTTGTTTGTTTTTTGCTTGTCAACTTCTTCAGGTAAGTAAACAAAAATTTCTCTGGTTGCCCCCCCTTTCAAAAACGATGCTACGTGCCTGTATTTCATTTATGTCCTCGTGTTTTGTTTTCTATTTACAAACTTAAACTGTATACACACACACACCCTCACACACACAAACAACGTGAATAAAAGAAAGATATATCGTTCATTCAAAAGTTTAAGATTTATTCGTGATCATAATATTCTTCAAGCTATAAATCATGTTCCATCGCCTTTCTTGATGAATCGTTTTCTCGGAAAAAATAGCAAAATCAATGACCAACAATACCGGTATTTCAAGTAAAGAAAATTTTATAAAATTTTTGAATTCAGCAAATATTAAACGCGGTCTACATTTTAAGAATAGCTCACACAGGGAACAGAAGAGTAAGTTATAGCTTGTTTTTTGAGTTCATTTTTTTTTTGCGCTGTATCGGGATTAAAACATTGAAATCCGATAACGTCAAGTTGACGTCATAGCGTTATTTTCTTATGAAAACATCCTATATTTAAAGAGCTCTCTAGGAGAAATGGTTTGAGATAATAACAAAAATTAAAATGATTAAGGAAGTGGTCACTCTAGACATCTTTCAAGAACAATTTAATTAGAATTTGGGACAGGGCGGATTTTTGCGCATACCGTACTTTCTTCTTTCGGATTACTTTTGAACAAATTGTGGTAAGGCATGCATGGATTAAAAGAATTTAGTGCTCCACACAAACATTGCCCATGACCTAAGGGTGTGTCATGACCTTGACCCAAGGTCTTTTGGGAACTTCAAGGTCACTGGAAGAAAAAACTCATAATTCGTGTGCGGTCCAGATCCTTCTTATGGATAAACTTGGTAGGTTCTTATTTCACACAAAGACTGCCCATGCCATAAGAGTGTGTCATGACCTTGGGCTAAGGACATTGGGGAAGTTCAATGTCAATGGAAAAAAATTTATAATTCGTGTCCAGTCAATATCTTTCTTATGGATAAACTTGGTATGTTCTTATTTCGCACAAAGATTGCCCATGATCTAAGATTGTGTCATGACCTTGACTCAAGGTCATGAAGGGAAGTTCAAGGTCACTGAAAAAATTTCATAATTCCTGTCCAGTCCATATCTTTCTTATGGATAAACTTGGTATGTTCTCATTTCACACAAAGACTGCCCATGACTTGAGGGAGTGTCATGACCTAGAACCAAGGTCATTTTGGGAAGTTCAAGGTCACTTAAGAAAAATTCATCATTCGTGTCCGCTTCATATCTTTCTTATGGATGAACTTTGTAGGTTCTCATTTCACACAAAGATTGCTCATGAGTGTGTTATGACCTTGACGCAAGGTCATTTGAGGAAGTTGAAGGTGACTTGAAGATATTTTTTTTTTATTTTTTGTGTCTGGTCCATATCTTTTTTATGGCTAAACCTAACTATATGCCAATAGCATATAAAAACAGATAGTCAGCAATTATTCATCCAAAAATTTAGAAAAAAGTACAAAAAATGACATTTTCCGATATTTTGCATAACGTCTATTTTCAAACATGTGTTACTATAAATAGAAATGGAAACCAATGCTTCTCATTCTGTATTTCGTATATGCTTTCTTTTACTTGTTGGTCATTATATGCCAATAGCAGTTAAAAACATATAGTCTGTAATTGTTCATCCAAAATGTGAGAAAAAAAGTACCAAAAAAACTATATTTTTCTGATATTTTGTAGTACGTCTGTTTTTAAACACGTTTTACTATAAATAGAAATGGAACCACT
Organism: Saccostrea glomerata; assembly: GCA_003671525.1. Lineage (NCBI taxonomy): Eukaryota > Metazoa > Mollusca > Bivalvia > Ostreida > Ostreidae > Saccostrea > Saccostrea glomerata. Next base: position 51,841 of record PRKT01000888.1, on the reverse strand, counting down.
GCTTCTCATTTTGTATTTGATAGAAGGCTTTCTTTTACTTGTTGCTCACCATATTCTTATAGCAGTTAAAAACAGATAGTCAGCAATTATTCATCCAAAATGTGAAAAAAATACAAAAAACGACATTTTCCCAATATTTTGAATAACGTCTATTTTAAAACATGTGTTACTATAAATAGAAATGGAAACCTTTGCTTATCATGCTGCATTCCATTGAATGTTCTTTAGTTCTTGTCAGTCACATAATATCAGTTATAGTTAATGACAGTAAGTAGGTAAACTTCCCATCTCTTATTTGAGAATTAGTGGAAAATCAACACTAAACAGTTAATTTCATATGTGTCTAGTTTTAGACATTTGTACTATTCATAGAGGTGAGAGCCTGTCCTCAATAATTTGTGAGATATTATACTATTCCTTGTTCTTATTGATGAAATAGTTTTATTATATATGATTCAGTGGAGCTTCAAAATGATGGAAAATTTACATTTTTCATCATTTTATGAGACATGTCTATATTTAGGCATTTGAAACTATAAATAGAAAACGGAAATCCCTGAAAATAATATGCATGGTAGTTATTGGTGTCCAGTCTCTGACATAAGCATATTGACTTTTACAGTATATTTCATGATTACCTAGCAATGGCATCTTAAACTCTGCCCAAATGTCATTTTTTGGATTTTTCTGAAATATGTTTATTTTTAGATAGATGTTACTAAAAATAGCATTGAGATCCCACTCCAATTTTTTCATGAGGGGACACTACTAATACTGAAGTTTGACGACACGCATATGATTTGAAAAATTTCTGTAGACAATTTTTTTTTATTAAACCTTAAATTTCTCAAAAGATGCCAAATTTTCCATTTTCCACATTTAGAGAAACTATGATAATTTACAGAACCGTTTTCTAAGAGTGGGGTCAATTCTGGGATAACTGGTTATATGCCCTGTATTATTTAACAGTTGATGTTTTCGTATGATACAAAGATTTATATTTGAGTTCACTACATAAAGATAAAAATGCATTAATATTTCCTCAATTTTCATGTTTTTGTTTGGTAAAAATGGCCGAAAATGGCCAAATTCAATGGATTCGTCTCCATGGCAACCAGGTGCACGTGGGAAACTTCTAACACCATATTTGCTGGTTTTGTACCAAGGTGCACCTGTGGTGCAAATTTCATCAAAATCGGAGATATGTCGTTTCCAAGCCCTAAAGTAAATATTTTGGGTTCTTACAGAGAATGCATGTTAAGTTCTTTTTCAATGAAATTGAGCAACATCTTCTTGTGACTGATGCCGGGTCCCTTTTTATTTTGAAGACTAAAAGAAAAAAAGGTCATGGTCGGAAATTAGCTTAAAACTGAAAGGTTAATTGTTTATTTAACATTTTGCATTTTCAGTTCGTCCATCTTACTCTGTTTTCATTACATTCATGAAATATTAAAGCATGAGTAACTTTGTTCTTTTTTGTAGGAATATTCAAGGAGTTGTCAAATGAGGAACGTGCTGTTTTATTTCTTCTACTCTGCAGCAATAAGAATATCTTTACCCTTGAAAACACAGAAACATTAACAAAACAATTATCAGAAATGATTGGAACACTGGACGTTTCAAAGAACATAAGAGAAAATATTCAAACATTGCAATCGAAAGGACTCATATCCATTGAGAACGAAAAGGTGACATTTGCTTCAGATGGCGTCCAAGACGAGACAATGTTTGATTACGTGCACACATGTTGTAGAAGGAGCAAAGTTTATGGCCCAGAAAAGTCCTTGTTTAAATACATGGATTTGAGACCAAACAGCCAAGATGTTCTCTTTTTTAAGAGACAATTACTTAATGTGTCGCTAGCTAGTTCTGTAAAATATTTTAGATCAACAAATTACCGAACAGGAAAGTTTGTTCGCTGTTTAGGAAGTGGAAATGTTCACCATATCAGTCCGTGGACAAGAACAGAAACATTTACTAAATATGGAGAGATACTAATGAGAATTAATTCTGAGCTTGGAAGAGATATACTCAGTTATGACATCTTGGATGATAAATCATTGCATTCTATTATCTCAAGCCAGTGTAAGTACCCTTCTTTTTCTATTCATGAAACATTTGGAGATAACGAACAGTATTCAAGGTAAATAAAAATCCATAAAACAATACAAAATAGGAGCAGAGCAAACACGGACCTCCAAAACATCAGAGGTTAGACCAGGTGTCATGGAGGAGTATATCCTAAATGATTTTAAATAAATAAAGTAGAATATAAAGGAGAATATTCAAAAATAAATAAAATTGCTGCACAAATCCTCTGAATTTTCGAGATTGAATACAATTTTATGAAAATTGCGCTGGAAGGTGTATTTTTTCCTTGTTTAACTGAAAACTTTTGGAATAGTAACTGAAGAATTGCAGTTTCGACATTTTTGCAGCAATATCAAAAATCCTTGGAGTTTTCTGCATCTATATACACCTTGTTTCTGTAGAACAAAATAAGGTACATGTATGCCCGAAGGGATTTTGTTGATGTTCCTTAGAAACTTGTCTAGTAGAAGTCGATGATTTCATAATATGACTTCATAATGTGTACTGCCTCTCGCATGTCTTGGGTACCAAGACTGCTTTAGAAGATAAATTTTAACTTTTTCTGTACGATACGTATTTTTTATTAGTTTTATCAACTTCTTTGTCAATAATTTGCCTAGTATTAGAAATTATTTAAACGTAGAGCATGCTCCTGTGTATCGAATTCGAATCAAGTGAGAAATATAAAGTCCATTTGCAGGTGATGATGGTACACTGCATATTGCTGAATACATATATAAGGAAAGTTGACGATTATGCTAATGCTATATCTTTCTTCCTTTCTTTCTAACTTTCTTTCCTGAAATGTACAGGAATACTTTGTAATATATTCCTTTCAAGAGTAATTGCATTAGAGAGAATAAATAATAGTTGATTTTTACGAATAAAATGTGAAGTATGAGTTCTTTAACCTCCTGGAGAATCAAAGGTGAAAATGGGGCTATGTTTAATTTTTTTCAGCAATATACGGATACATGTATTAGGTTAGTTGAAATTGGTTAAATTGAGATCTAGATTTTCTTAATGTTCATATACAGGAAATAATTTGTTTATAATTGAAATTGTAAGCCATGTTAGTCAGATCGAAGATTCACTCTTTGTGTAAATTCAGAAACATATCATACCATAATATGAAAGCGCATATTTCCTTGGTTTCTTTTGAAATGACAATTTAGGTGGAGGAATAGCAAGCTGAGGTTCACAATATGAGCGTTCTCATCCATGCGCCTGTAGATTTTATTGGAGTACGAATACATTCAATTTCGACCAATAGCGAAATTGACAGATTGTATCCCCCTCATATTGTGTAGGTTTTCTTTTTCCCAGAAAACTGGCTATAGAGTAGGTTTTGACATCCTCCTTTCCCCGATCTCACACCTGAACCAAATTTCTCCCTTTTCCTTCCCAGATTAGAATATTTTCCTCCCGTTATCGAGTAATTATCTCGTAATTTTGATAAAAAAAAATAGATGCGAAGGAGGTTTTGTCGAATGATAAAGAGCTTTTAAATTCTATGAAAGAAAGTTTGTTTTGAAGATATTCAACAACATGAGAGCTTTGTGATTGAAAAAAATAAAACATCTAGATGGCTCTCAGTTATGTAATATCGTAGTTATTGACTTGATGAATATAATCAACCAGTTTGTTAATCATCCAGTGTGTTACTGAACCCTTTTCATTCTACTAAGAAGTATATGGTTGGTTCTCAGAAACTACCGTTATATATACTAATTTCTTCAGAGTTGTCATTATCATGTGTTCCTTGGTTTATAACTTAAATTTACGAAACCCTTTTTGTATTTCACGAATATTCTCATCTGATACTTTTCGTTTTCGGAAAAACAGAAGATGAATACAATGGAATATAAATTATAAAATATGTCCATATACAGTGTAGTTATTACAATCAATCATGATTTTTTTTCTCCACTAAACAATTGATACTCACGTCTGCTTTCTGATCCTGTTTTAAGAAATTATCATGTAGAAAAGAAATGGAATACGAGGGTCATTTAAAGACTACGTATACAATGTTCCTAATCGTAATATAATTATTACAAGTTTGTCGATCAACACAGTAGCATTTATTTTCACAAAGTTTGAAGTTTTATTTAATTTGATTAAATAGAATTCTTGTAAACAAATTTTAAAAACAACTTGGTTTTTAAAATTTGTTAACATGAATTCTATTTAATCAAATTAAATCACGGAGCACGGTTACATGGATCCAACATTGTAGCCTCAAAAACGACATCGGCAAAGTTTCTCAGAATTACTCTTGTTTTTAATTTCACACAGGGTTTGTAGCGTCTTCTCCATTCTTAAAAACATATTCATAACACTTGATACCTAGTTTGCTAACAATTCTGCAAATAGCTTGAACTAGCTTGTCAGTGTTTTTGATTTCTTTACCTCATAGATCTATGACTTCTACAACAGTAAAGCGCACATCACGTTTAATGATGCTCCTAACTCTTTTGACGAAGTTTTCACCTTTATTCTGTTTTTATTTTCCTTCAGAAAATTCATCATTCAATTCAAACTTTAAAAAAAATTAAGCAGTTTTATACAAATACACGGCTTATTGATTGTTGAAAACGTTTTCGAATACAAATCTGAATTTTATTGGTACTCGCTGTTCTGTGATGTCCTCCAGTGTCATGGTTTTTGGCTTTTTAAATAAAGTCCATAGAATATTTTTTAAGAAAATGATCTTTTTTAAACAGAGCGAAATAATTATTACTTTACCTGATAGCATCTAAAGTAATTAAGCAAGACTTATTCAGAAATGTAAAATCGATTTCAGCTCCATTTATTAGAGGTATAGCTAATAAATACTATAAAGTGAATATTAGTAAGTTACTCAATTTTACCGTTGCTCCGTGACCCCATTTTGCTGTTCTAAATTTTTTATGATTTTTATAAATATGAATATATTATAATATTTTTACTCAAATTATTCGAATTCCAATTTAAAATAAATGTACTCAATTTGGATATAATATTACGTTAAATAAAAAAGTTAAGAAAAAAGTCTTTGAACTTTTTGAATGATCCTTGAACTTAGCAAGTAACATAAAATATCTGAATAAGGACCGTTATGTTCATTTCATGGGCCTTAGCATTTATAGCAGGATTTTAATTTAAGCAAGTAATTGTAATTTACTGATATTAAATACATTTTACTCAAGTAATTGAAAATATTTGTATTTGCTCACAATTAAAAGTAATAAAATGTATCTAAATACATTCTTTAATTAATATGTAATTTTCAGTTACATTTCATTTACATTTGAAATGATTAATTTTTTTCGAGTTCGAATATCATATCGAGAAGATGGTATATAATGATGCACACTAGGACTGTTTGGTACGAACCTGTGTTTGTTCAATAATTAGATGTCAAATGATTATAATATATAGCATAAACACACTGCGCAGCACTGTTAAGACCTAATACGAGAAATCATCGGAAGACGTGCAAAAAGGGGGATTTTTTTTCAAAAACTGAATTTATTTTAATTAAGCTGTTTATTATCACAGAACTCAAATACTTATGGAAATAGCATAGTATATCCCACTCTGTACCGTATGAAGTTTAGTCCCATCACGTGATGAATGTATAGTTCGTGTACTGAATGTAGGTCATTAAAAAATTTCAATTTTGCAAGGGCATACCCTAGTTAAAATTAAAAATTCAAGCTATTAATTGTTTCTGCATACTTTGTAGTTTCTGAAAAATGCTGATGCTTTGAAAAGAATTCGCGTTTTAATACAGTACCGACCGGACACAACCTAACAGAAAGCGAACCCGGAGCGGACCCCTGGTTCGCTCTCGGGGTCCGCTCCGGGTTCGCTTGGGGTCCGCTAGGGCTGACCCCGAGCGAACCCGGAGCGGACCCAAAGCGAACCCGTAGCGGACCCCGAGCGAACCCGAAGCGGACCCAGAGAGCGAACCCCAAATACAGTACCGGTCCCAGAGAGCGAACGCGGGTTCGGTATTTGAGCTGTCGATCAAGATTAGCGATTAACCAATCAGCGCATCAACCAATCAAAATAGCATGTTGATCTGTCTATTGGGATATAAGATCGAACGTGTTGATTTAATTCGATATAAATCCAAACACTTTACATGTATATACAAGCAAAATATGTGAATGTGCTGTGTAAATATATCATGATTATTAAAATATCATTTAATATTTATTTATTTAAATTCTCCGGGTTGTATTTTATATTTATATAATCATTTTCTTTTTTATTAAAGCAAATAATTAATTACATGTTTTAATTTTCCATGTAGAATTATACATGAATATTTACGTTTTTATTTTCTTAAGTTTTCTTATCCCAGTATTTAAAGTCCATTTGGTAAATAAGTTGGGTAAATACATCAGTCAATGCATAAAAATGGAAATCAATTGATATAACAATTTTTACTGACAAAAACAGGAGAAAAGAAATATAGTTGGTCTTCGACAATTATTGTAAAATGTCATCATCTCAAGATACTAACAGTTCAGTTCGCTATGAAATACATGTACGTCTGTATACTCAGGTGAAGTGCGATTTACATAATTGACGAACGAATTAATCACGCTAATTAAACACGACGCTTAGTAAATCGTACATTGTTTCATTCTCTCAAAATGGCGTAACTATACTTGACAAAGAATACTCAGAGAAATATAGTATAGAAGGGATATTTTAACATATGAATTATGATCTATTATAAATTTTGAAATGTTTTAGGACTAATTAAAAAATAATTAACAAAGGCGTAAGCAATGCATAGTTATGTGGGTTGTTCGAGAAATGGTGACGCAAATTTACTGTAGAGTTTACACTAAATTGAGAGAATAATTTTGTTTAGTATCATCAGGAATCGGGTCTAGTTTACGTTCATTCTGGTGAAGTCATTCAGTTTGTTAATACCAGGAATGACTTCAATCTGTGCATCCAGAAGGAAGATTTTCATATACACGCATTTTTTTCCATGCCAAAGAAGATTAAGAAAATCAGTAATTTAGATGTAAATTTTGAATAATTTAATGTAACACGTAAATGGCGTAACTATACTTGACAAAGAATACTCAGAGAAATATAGTATAGAAGGGATATTTAAACATGTGAATTATGATCTATTATAAATTTTGAAATGTTTTAGGACTAATTAAAAAAATTATAATTAACAAAGGCGTAAGCAATACATAGTTATGTGGGTTGTTCGCAAATTTACTGTAGAGTTTACACTAAATTGAGAGAATAATTTTGTTTAGTATCATCAGGAATTGGGTCTAGTTTACGTTCATTCTGGTGAAGTCATTCAGTTTGTTAATACCAGGAATGACTTCAATCTGTGCATCCAGAAGGAAGATTTTCATATACACGCATTTTTTTCCATGCCAAAGAAGATTAAGAAAATCAGTAATTTAGATGTAAATTTTGAATAATTTAATGTAACACGTAAATGGCGTAACTATACTTGACAAAGAATACTCAGAGAAATATAGTATAGAAGGGATATTTAAACATGTGAATTATGATCTATTATAAATTTTGAAATGTTTTAGGACTAATTAAAAAAATTATAATTAACAAAGGCGTAAGCAATACATAGTTATGTGGGTTGTTCGCAAATTTACTGTAGAGTTTACACTAAATTGAGAGAATAATTTTGTTTAGTATCATCAGGAATTGGGTCTAGTTTACGTTCATTCTGGTGAAGTCATTCAGTTTGTTAATACCAGGAATGACTTCAATCTGTGCATCCAGAAGGAAGATTTTCATATACACGCATTTTTTTCCATGCCAAAGAAGATTAAGAAAATCAGTAATTTAGATGTAAATTTTGAATAATTTAATGTAACACGTAAATGGCGTAACTATACTTGACAAAGAATACTCAGAGAAATATAGTATAGAAGGGATATTTAAACATGTGAATTATGATCTATTATAAATTTTGAAATGTTTTAGGACTAATTAAAAAAATTATAATTAACAAAGGCGTAAGCAATACATAGTTATGTGGGTTGTTCGCAAATTTACTGTAGAGTTTACACTAAATTGAGAGAATAATTTTGTTTAGTATCATCAGGAATTGGGTCTAGTTTACGTTCATTCTGGTGAAGTCATTCAGTTTGTTAATACCAGGAATGACTTCAATCTGTGCATCCAGAAGGAAGATTTTCATATACACGCATTTTTTTCCATGCCAAAGAAGATTAAGAAAATCAGTAATTTAGATGTAAATTTTGAATAATTTAATGTAACACGTAAATGGCGTAACTATACTTGACAAAGAATACTCAGAGAAATATAGTATAGAAGGGATATTTAAACATGTGAATTATGATCTATTATAAATTTTGAAATGTTTTAGGACTAATTAAAAAAATTATAATTAACAAAGGCGTAAGCAATACATAGTTATGTGGGTTGTTCGCAAATTTACTGTAGAGTTTACACTAAATTGAGAGAATAATTTTGTTTAGTATCATCAGGAATTGGGTCTAGTTTACGTTCATTCTGGTGAAGTCATTCAGTTTGTTAATACCAGGAATGACTTCAATCTGTGCATCCAGAAGGAAGATTTTCATATACACGCATTTTTTTCCATGCCAAAGAAGATTAAGAAAATCAGTAATTTAGATGTAAATTTTGAATAATTTAATGTAACACGTAAATGGCGTAACTATACTTGACAAAGAATACTCAGAGAAATATAGTATAGAAGGGATATTTAAACATGTGAATTATGATCTATTATAAATTTTGAAATGTTTTAGGACTAATTAAAAAAATTATAATTAACAAAGGCGTAAGCAATACATAGTTATGTGGGTTGTTCGCAAATTTACTGTAGAGTTTACACTAAATTGAGAGAATAATTTTGTTTAGTATCATCAGGAATTGGGTCTAGTTTACGTTCATTCTGGTGAAGTCATTCAGTTTGTTAATACCAGGAATGACTTCAATCTGTGCATCCAGAAGGAAGATTTTCATATACACGCATTTTTTTCCATGCCAAAGAAGATTAAGAAAATCAGTAATTTAGATGTAAATTTTGAATAATTTAATGTAACACGTAAATGGCGTAACTATACTTGACAAAGAATACTCAGAGAAATATAGTATAGAAGGGATATTTAAACATGTGAATTATGATCTATTATAAATTTTGAAATGTTTTAGGACTAATTAAAAAAATTATAATTAACAAAGGCGTAAGCAATACATAGTTATGTGGGTTGTTCGCAAATTTACTGTAGAGTTTACACTAAATTGAGAGAATAATTTTGTTTAGTATCATCAGGAATTGGGTCTAGTTTACGTTCATTCTGGTGAAGTCATTCAGTTTGTTAATACCAGGAATGACTTCAATCTGTGCATCCAGAAGGAAGATTTTCATATACACGCATTTTTTTCCATGCCAAAGAAGATTAAGAAAATCAGTAATTTAGATGTAAATTTTGAATAATTTAATGTAACACGTAAATGGCGTAACTATACTTGACAAAGAATACTCAGAGAAATATAGTATAGCAAGAGTGCCTCTACCAAAATTGTGAATTTTATGGCCCCAGGGTCAGGGCTTCCGGTGTTAGGACGGGGCTCTATTGATTATATAGTGAAAATACATTAAATCTTTGAAGAATTTCTTCTTTGCTCCTGGGTATTAAGCAGATGAACTACCTATATAGTTATGATGAGCAAGAATGTCTCTTTGAAAATTATAAATTTTATGGCCCCAGGGTCAGGGATTCCGGTGTTAGGACGGGGCTCTATTGATTATATAGTGAAAATACATTAAATCTTTGAAAATTTTCTTCTTTGCTCCTGGGTATTAAGCAGATGAACTAGCAGAAGAATGCCTGTACAAAAATTGTTCAATGTGTGGATCTAGGCCTAAGGGTCAGGGGTTCATGTGTGGTAGGGACACTACTGATTATTGCTGAATATTACTGATAAGTTGAAATGCATTTTTTGTTCCCCTACCCTGCCTATGGGTATTAAGTAACCAAACTAAGCAACTGCTAAGTGTAAAGTTATGATGACCAATGGACTTCCAGCTCTTTCAAAATTGTGAATGCCATAGCATCTGGCTTAAAATATGAATCAAATTCAATCACTGGAAAGTTGTTGCATAATGCTCAGGTGACCTATAAGGCCCATGGGCCTCTTGTTCTTTATTCTGATAAAAATCAGACTCGCACCAAAATTCTGACCGTGAAAAAGATCTAATATACAGTGTAATTTTTTTTGCCCGGTAAATATTTATTTCGAACTTTTAATGTGTAACTACTACTATAAATGAAATCTAAATAAATCAGATATCAGGCGATCATAATTCACGTGTTAAGCAAACATTTTAAACTACGATTAAGCAAAACGTGATGATTAACAAATGTATTTTAAACTGTATTAAGCATGAATTTAAAAGGTATTTAGTTTATATTTCTTTCGTCAGTTTCACTTGTAAACCATTCGATTAACTGAAAATCAATTCATTGACAACACTCTTTTCTTCCTCTTCTTTTTTGTTTTCTCGTTATAACTTAAGAAAAATAAATGCCTTATAACCCGCTATGAAATTAGTTTGAATTTCTCGGGATCGAGAAGTCAAGGAAATCAATTATTCATGTAATGTTAATCTACGTCGAATGTACAGTTGAATTTTAGAAAATTTATCAATGTTTTCCATTATATCACTGTTTACATGTACAGTGTACATGTCCGGATCGTCGCATAAACAACAATGATCGATCCACAATACTATTACTGTAAAAGGGGCGGGGCTTACTGGCGGTGAGATTAAAGCGGGGTCCGCTTCACGCATCAGTGCGTAAAGCGGTCCCAGGAAGCGAACGCCAGGTTCGCTCTAGCAGACCCAGAGCTGACCCCGAGCGAACCCGGAGCGCACCCAAAACGCACCCGGAGCGGTCCCAAAATTTCTGAAAGCGAACCCGAAGCGGACCCCGAGCGAACCCGGGAAGCGAACCCGGGGTCCGCTCCGGGTTCGCTCTGGTGTTAGGTTGTGTCCGGTCGGTACTGTAGTTTAAGAACTTATTCGGTAATAACCGATATTTGCCCCCCCCCAAACCAAACCAAACTCTGATGGAGAAATATTTAATTATATTCTTAAATAGGAGGGTATTGCTGACTTCAACGCACTGAATATTTTCATAAGTAATGACGTCATATGTACGAAATGACGTCAAAAACATGACGTAAATTTCAGTTCTTTTATGAATTCTATAGAAAAATGTACATATTTCGTCGATATTTTGAGTAAAAGTCACCGAGCGCATGTGTGTTCAGGCTCAATATTTTGATATAATGTGTAGGATGATAATATCTATGAAATATGTAAATATTGTTCCTGAACAAACTTGCGCTCTATTATTTTTAAAGCTAAAACTGTTGAAATTTTGTCCTCTTTCTGAAAAAGGATATAAAATCGGACTAGTTTGTGACGTCATAAAAACAAAAATTGTGAATAAACTACTTTGAAAAAATAATATGTTCTGTTAATATATATTTCTCATACAATTTATTGAGTTCAGCACATTTCAGGAAGTTTTCAAAATTTGACTTTTTTTTGGGGGGGGGGGGGGGGGGGGCAAATATATGCAATATACCGCATATGGTTCTTTTCAAGTAAGTATGCCAATGTCGAAATATGTTTGACTTTTACCAAATATTTTGTGTACTTATAAAATCACGCCCTCGATTTTAAGAAAGCAGCAGCACTTTTCAAGTTAAGGAAAATATCCTTTATCTATATTCAAAAAATGGTTAAGATCTGTGCAGTGTTTGCCCTTGCGAAAGTATGATTCTATGAGGCATCTCGATGTAAAATATACATAACCTGTACATAAACACACGACATAATTAACAAGATTCATTCTTTTGATAGTTAATGAACAATCGCACAAAACAAAGGATATACATTGCTATTTAAAACATGTGAATAATATTCCGTTTCATTATCAAACGCATTTTTCATTGTTAAAAAATTCCCTAATCTGCCTATCACAGCACATGAAATACGTCATTTTTACAAAAGTGACCTCGTATTTATAAGTTCATTGCCATCAGTGCTTTCCTTATAACCAGCTACATGGGACTTAACTAGCATTTTTTTAATGCATTGATAAGTTTTATTGTTGGTTATTAAGTTAAAAGTTGCGAATTATTTCATTTCAAGGTATTATGAGAAATACATAAAAGTCATATTTTTGTGTGAAGTCACAGTTAACTTTTCCCGTATAAATTAGGCCCTTCCCCTTTTCAAGTCTTAACAATGCTGCGTGCCCATGACAATAGGAGAGGTGAAATTTAATTTTAATATTGCTGATATTGTTGTTTTAAATGTTTGGAAATGAAAATGATAAATGATATCTATTCAATTACATTCCTAAAAGTAATTGGTAATGCTTAATGACATTTTTTTAAAGATCAAAGCCATTGTAGTTGTAAGTAATTGACAAAATATCGATGTATTTGAAAGTTTGTAAGTTCAACATTTTTTAAGTAATTGACCCCAACCCTGCTTTATAGAGTACATCTGAATTGAGCATGAAATAACTGACACTCACAACTGGATTCGTATGCATAAAAATTCTTAAGTCCTTAAGCATATACTTAAGTACTGTTTTTCTGCTTAGCATATTGAAATTTTACTTAGCATATTGCTTAGTGTGTTGCATAAAACTTCTCAACTCCTAAGTATATGCTCAGCATATGCTTAAAGTTAAGCATGGTCTATACCTATCTTAAGTCCTTAAGCATATTGCTCAAGTTATTTCTAAGAGCTAATTACACAATAATAATTATAGGAACTTTACAAAAAAATAAATAGAAAACAATGGAGAGTATTAAATCACAATCTGCATGTATCCACTTTATAATGTGGCTTCCTAGACCTAAATTCACTTTAGGCTAATATTGGCGTTTATGGACTTATCAAGATGCTAGCGGTTGATTCTCAAAACATTTTAAAACTTGACGAAAGTTAATTGTTGTGTAGTTTTGTCAGCACCTGTGGCAATGACAATGCAGTCGTGCTTTTTTAGATCACCAATGTACTTCAATTTATGTTAAATTATTCTTACATGTATCCCATATAACACGTAATCTTCATGTTATTGTCATTCTATTACTGCCTAAAGAGAGAGAAAAAGGACTTAAACCTAAATTCATTATGGAAAAAGTGTACATGTATACCATATATGTCCTCTAATTCTAAGGAAAATAATTTAATTTAAAAATTAATACGATTTGCTCTTCCTCTCAAGTATGCAAATTTTTTCTCTAGGCTACATCCTCAACGGTTTATTCATCTCTCTCTCTCTCTCTCTCTCTCTCTCTCTCTCTCTCTCTCTCTCTCTCTCTCTCTCTCTCTCTGATAAGATAAAACATGTCATCAATATCGAACAAAATATTTTGAATCTGTTAAAGTGACAAAAATATAACAAGAGATAGTTATAAGAGGAAGAATGATTAAATTAATAGGAATAATACTTTCATAATCTTATGTCAATCTTTTGTTTCTTTATCATGGCATGTGTTTGTTTACGTTTAAGTAAAAGCGGAAGTGACTTTATTGACATGGCAACAGTGTACTTAAGCATATTGCGATATGCTTAGCTAAGAATTACTAAGTTTGTTGCTTAGAATTTTTATGCAATGGAAATTAAGCATGTTACTCAGCTAAGAATAAACTTAAGACATTTAAGCATATACTTAAGAAAATTCTTAGAATTTTTATGCATACGAATCCTGGTATACATTGTATGAGTAATATGTGCTATGATACCCATTATGATTATATAATTATATTTCCAATGTCTTTGATGCCGAGATAAGAAAAAAATAACAAATAACAAAAAAATGAAAAAAAATATTTTCTCAACCCCTGTTTCTGTGCATAAAACGGCGTTGATGCAAATTATCACGCACTCAAATTGGTTGAACACATCTTGAATAAAAAAACAACATACAACAAGCAATTTTTCCATATTAAAAATTAAGCAGTAATTTTTCTTTCAATACCAGGTTGATATCGTAAACAGTTAGGCACTATATGTCTATCACCAATCAGATATGATTAAAATTCTAACTTTGTAGTCATTTCTTAATTATATGGAACTTTCAATAATTTTTCCTTTTTTTTAAATATCATTGTCGGAAATTTAATCGAAATACACAACAAAACATTTACGAAGTTAGTTTCACTAAAATTTTTTCGTATTACGTTCTTTTACATCAGATTTGTGATTGTGAGTCAGTTCTTGCTTACAATCGATTGCACTTTTAATTTGTTGTCGATAATGTTTGTTTTGCTAAATAATGATGAAAATTAATATTTTTTTCACTTTCATCCAATAATTTACGGAATATAAGGCATTAAGGACGTCCCTCGTGCATGTAAGTAAAATATCAAGTTCAATCTGCAACAAATGCGTCCGTAAAAGGCACTTAAGGGTGACGTTTACTCAGGTTTCAGAAATACAAGAGGATATTTTATAAAGTATAATATATTTAATCAAAAATTGTTCTAAATGGATAAAATAACAAAGTTTTATCTCATTATCAAATAAAAAAATTTATATGAAGAAAATAAACAGGAACAAAACACAATGTATTGCTTTGCAGAGGAAATTCAGACAAAATTTTTAATTTTTCATTTTTGTCAAAATTTTTATTTCTTGCAATATTAATCAGAAAATAAAGGTTACATGTATTTTAAGACATCATTTTGCCAATTTTATATGTGTTTAAGCTCATAAATTATTTCAAATAAATGAATGCTATGAAATAAAGTTATTCAAAACCATGTACAAAAACACTGCAGTCAACATATCTCAATAATGTTATCGTTGACCCCATATAATATTAATATCATGAGAATGAGGATAACAAAAGTAACATGAGGCTATAAATAAGAGTTCTTATCAGATTTTTGCAATATTTGATTAAAAATGGGGGTGGGGGGAATGTAAATATGTCAGAGGAAATTCGGACTGTAATAATTATCACGTTTATGGCACAAACTCTACTCATTTCTTTATATGGAGCAACTCTGTTCAATTGTTATAATATTTCATTATTTAAAGAGTTTTGTTGCTTGTAATATTTTGTGAGTGAAGAAAAAAATGGTCATAGTGTGAAAAATTTAGGTATTTCCCGAGAAATACACAGGGGACCCTAGCATTAAAACGAGGCTATTGACCTAGTTATTTGAAAATGAAATTTAACACGAGAATCTTAGGTGTACAATGTGCAATAGGTGGTTTTTTGTTCTTATCAGTGGAATTTTAAGTCATCTGAGTAAAGGTATACCTTAAAATTTGGCGTAAGAGATTCTTCAGTTCAAATCTTGCGCAAAAAATTGTAAAAAGGGTAACTGGGATATATGAGTATTTTTAGCATTTTGGCAACCTTGCTTATAAGAGATATTTTTGTCTTGATGAGAAAGAAAGCTATAAATGAAATAAATAAATAACTGTTACATGTAGACGGGGGAATCATTTTGATTTTATTATGTCTCCCCGAACGAAGTCGGAGATCGCAGATGGTTTGGATAATCTTCATGAAACTTTTCCACAAAAGACGATCAGTGGCTGTAGTTTTGAGGAGAGGACGTTCATTTTCAAAATGTCTACCGTTGCCATGGAAACCAGCAAAAGCGTCGAATTTGTCCAAGACTGTGTTCTCTCTGGTCCCTTGAACATTCGTCATGAAACTTTATTGATTTAATGATTAGTATCTGTAATTGCGCGATTTGCATTTAAAAATTGCAAATTGTCAATAGTTGCCATGGAAATAGGAGAAAGGTGAAAAGTCTTTCACTTTAATCTTTAAATCAAAGTACTGAAAGGATTGATACAAGTTGATGGTTGTCCATGCTTAGCTGATGGGTATTGTTTTAGTGATGAAAAAATGAAAGTCTTGTCGAGTTTGGGGCGACATACGCTATCGGTTGCAATAGCAAACTTTCTAGTTCTATTTTTATTTCTTTTCATATGTAGCTTCATTCAGTGTGTAACCCGGGGTGAGCCTTAATACCGGAGAGGTTTCCCTGATTTCTGATTGGTAAATTTTTTTTGGGTACCATATTAATTACATTTTAGCGTTTCGATGTAAACTTTTGTAAAACCTGCATAGTTTTTTTTATATTCCCACTTTCTTTTTTTGCCCCCGTAAATAAAGTTTAGGGGGTTTATAGTTTTTGACTTGTCCATCCATCTGTCTGCCTAGTTGTCTGTATGTTTTTCCACAAAAACTTTAACCTTGTTCATAACTTAAAACTGAGGGACTTGGGCTTTCATATTTCATGGATGTTTTTCTTGTGACAAAACCATTCTTTGGGTATCACAAAATTTGACCTCTTGACTTTAGAGTTTGACACACTTTTAAACCAAATCCCAAACGTTTTCTTTGGACATAACTTTTGCAAAATTAGGGATAGATAATTTATACTTTACATATGTTATCCTTTTGGCATAAAATTCTTTTGAAACCAATAACATTGCCCCTCTTTGACCTTGAACTTGGAGATTTACCTACATTTAAAAAACTTTAACCTTGGCAATAACTGTTGAACAGTATTTGCTAGGATTTTCATACTTCTCATGTATAATCTTTGTTGCAAGACATTTCATTGGATACCAACAAGGATGACTATTTGACCTTCACCTTAGAAACTTTCAAAAAACTTTAATCTCGGCCATAACTTTTGAATGTTGATTGCTAGGGCTTTCATACTTCATATATGTAATCCGTGTTACATGATCTATCATTTAATAACAACGACATTGACACCTTGATCTTGGAGTTTGATTTCCCTTGAAATATCTGTGAAATATGAAGCCCTAGAAACAAAGACTTTCTGTTTTAAACCTTGTCACTAGTAAAAAAAAAACATATGTTTTTTTTCCTCTTATTGTCCAGTTTACTGAAATTTGAAGGATGGATAGTTGGTATTGTGTCCTTAGCACGTGTTCATCTTTCTTTTTAAAAATACGAGGGATGATCAAAAAGATCGCAAACTATCTCTATATTTACAAAACCAGGATTCAGATCAGAATGAAATTTGCACACCTATAGTCATGCATATGCTCTATGAATAACATATGAGAAGTAAAAAAATTTTCTCCATCATTGTTACGTCACAATGTGAAAATGACGTCAATATGTTGGTGACTTGTGACGAAAAATGGTTGTCAAAGATTTACTTTAGCAATGAATTGCTGTGAAGTTTAACAATGAATGGCTGTAAAATTTAACGTACAATTTGGAAAATCCTTTGAAGTATTTCATAATATTTTATACAAGGTTTATGCAGACAATAGACTTTTCAGATGTTCAATCATAAATTGGATTGATTGTTTTAGTGAAGGGAAGGAAATAATTAAAATTTGTTTGTTGAATTAATTTTCTTAATACTGTTGCATAAGATCCAGCACAGGGAAATTATTAAATATGAAAATGGATTGACAGTCAGTAACTTAAAAGTAAATGTACTAAGAGATAGTTTTCTTTTTCAGTGAAAATCCCTGAAGAGGTATTACAATGGGATTTAGATGCCCGAAAGCGATATCTAGAGTACTTAAAAAAGGGAAAAACGCCAATATTTAGAGCACGGGCAATGATAGTTGGTTGTGCGGGGGCTGGAAAAACAACTTTATTAAAAAGACTGCAAAAGAAATCAATGGAGGACTTACAAGAAATCGAATCTACTGTGGGACTAGATGTGCACAATGATATTTTTGAAGTACTGGAAATAGAAGGAAAACTAGAAGGTAGACATATACGAATGGCAAATTGGTTGTCTGTATAGGTAGATGGGCAGAAAGAGAGAGAGAGAGATAGAGAGAGAGAGAGAGAGAGAGAGTACTTGTAAATGAAACATTTGTTTTAATATTTTTTTCATAGAAACCATATAACCAAATAAACGAGAAATCTTCAATATATTTATAACACACTGGCTTAACGTTACATACTTCCACTTACAATTTCTTGTAATTTGTACATTTTATCAACAAGACTACATCGTATATAACAATCGATATACAATTAAGCTATGTGACATATTAATATTATATTAAGCTGTGTTACATATTTTAATTAAAAGTTGCTGCTTGTAAAAGCGAGCCTGCAATCCATGTCAAAGAAAATGTTCCAATTGATCATACTGAAGAGATAGAGGAGACAAAGCTTCTAAGTATCCTAGATTTTGGAGGACAGTGTATGTATTACGCCTGTCATCAAATCTACCTCAGCAAACGAGCGTTCTACATCTTGGTAATTGACATGTCCAAAAACTTGGAAGATGTCCTAGGCGAAGAACTATGCGATCAGAAGGATACAATGTTCTCAAAATGGAGCCACAGAGGTAACAGAAATCTCTATATTAAAATATCATTTTATAACAACAACCCTTACTGATCAACGTGAGTGTGAAGTTTTAGTTTCATTTGCGATGATTCAAACAATAATTACCATATTTGAAACATTTTGAAAAAATTCAACTATCCATGGCATATTTTTTACTTTAAAAATAACACATTTGTATTCTAATAAAGATTCATGAAGTGGCAGTAGTATTTACATTTGTAAAAAATGTAATAGAAATTTGTTGGAAAAGTGCCAAGTTATCATATTACCCTTTATTTTTTTTATCTACGGTAGAGATTTCTATTTTATTTTCTTTTTGATTACATGCATAAAATTTCAAAACTGTCGACCATCTTATTTTGCAGATTATCTTCTACTTTGGTTGAAATCTATAAACTGCTATTGTGGAAGTGAGGCTCCTGTTATTCTTGTAGCTACTCACGCAGAGGGAAAAACGGAGCAGGTATGTCTATAGCCGTTTCTTAGTCACATTTATCATTCATGACATTTTTTATCATATTCAAAATCATCTGATGTTTGCGAACAACACAGCAGTTCATATATAAAAATAATATTTTCAAGGAAAAGACGGAATTTTACCAAGAACTTATCAAGACGTTTCCTGTGTCTTCGACGATTAAAACACACTTGTCCAGCGATAGATATTTTACATTAAGTCTCAAAAAGCATAATGGAGCGTGTATGAAAAGTCTAGAGGAATTAGAAAGAAGCATTGTAGAAGTAGTAAAGTCACAGATACATTGGGGAGAAGAGATACCTCTGGATTGGGCCATATTTGAAAAATTCATTTCAGAAAAGAAGGATACAAAGCTTCAGAAACTGGACAAATTAAAGGAATCATTTGATAGATTGCTTCCTTTGAGCACACAGGAATTCAAAGACTTATTACGCTTTTATCATGACATTGGTGTTATTCTACATTTTCCATCTGAAGAACCTATGAGAAATGATGACTATCATTTTCATTTTGGCACTGAAATAGTTATCCTGGATATTCAGTGGTTTGTCAATTCATTCAAATACGTAATAACAGACTCAAAACAAGCCAGTTTCAACAAAATCATGGATGCGGCTCCCACTGCAGAGGCGCTAGATACGTTTACAACTACAGGAGAGATCTCAGGCACGTTCCTTAAAGCAATCTGGAGAGTTATGAAAAATCAAGCTGCAGTGGAATACAAAGATAATTTGACGAAATACATGGAACGATTGGGACTTATGGCGATAGATGAAAATTCTGATATATGTTTTATTCCAAGCATGAATAGAATGACAGTTCCACAACATGTAAAATCAAAGATTAATTCACATCCCAACAAATCACCAACTCTGTACTTCAGATTCCCTGTCCTGCCTGTCTTTCTCTTCTACAGACTGATTGTGCTTTGTTTGAAGCGAGGATGGCAACCATTGAGAGACGGAAGAAAATGTGTATATATTGATACTGCTATGTTTTATTTTCAAAATCATGTTCTAGTTTTCGGAGTGAGTGAGAGTTATATACAGTTGTTACTGTATAGTGATGATCAAACGCAAGAAGAATCAATACAGAGGGCCTTTAATGACGTTCAAAGAAAAGTAATGAAGATGCTGTCTTCACTAACAAAAACATTTAACAGCAACCTTCATTATCAAGTTGGATATAGCTGTACACCCACAGAGTTTGGTAAAGAGCTAAACAACACTTTTTTGACAGAAAATGATTTACTTGTCTACAGTGGTAGAAAGTGCCCCCTACACGCACACGCAGAAGACCATGATGTTGCAGCCTTATGCAGATTCCTGGTAAGAAATTCTGGTAGAAGAAATTACGACGTTTATGTACTCATTATCAATTTTAATTTGTATTCTGTATTCCTATCTTTGAAAAGGACTTCGTAAGTCTTAACAGATTATTTCAGAATATATAAAATATGAAAAAAAAAACATAAAAGTTTATCTCATCTACGACAGAAAATGCGTATAAATGAACTAAAAATCCAGTCTTCTACAGTTATCATGGTTATAGAAGTTTAGTGTACAATTTCGAAATTGACCTTATCAAAATATTATACATATAATGTGCTTGGAGATTACGAACTATTAGCACGAATGATGGACAAAACGTTTTTTTCAATTAATATGCAGATTTTTGGTTTACGTTGATCTAGAAAAATATGCAATTTATTAATATTCAGCTAAAAAATGTTTTACGGAGCATAATACGTGTCTTAACGGTTATAATACAGGTATTAATACATTGTTCTTTTATATTCAAAATTTCACATGTGTATCACATAAGAAATGATATATCAACTCTCGCTACCTATGCAATATTCCAGAGCAAACATTATACGATATTTTGAATTAAATTGGAAGGCCTATAACTTGTAATCATAGATGATTTATATGTAAAAAAAAAAAGGGGGGGGGAGGGGCTGGCAACGTTTATGGACGTCTTCGGGCACCGAGCTATGAAAATAAATTGCCGGTAGGAAATTGCTTACAAGAAACATTGTTTTCAAAGATTCCGTTGTGTATTGCATATACATGAAGCTATATATCTAGTACCAAAGTGTAAAAACGGAGGTAGCTCTTAAGAAGTGAACTAGTCTTTCAAGACATAATTTTTTTTTTTTCATTTTTTTTTGTAGTAATTTCAATATAAATAAATTTCTAGATTAAGCGATCTTGTATTGAAATAATGTGCCGTTTTAGTCTATGCAATAAGAAGGGTACGTTTTTGCAGGAGATGATCAGCATAAATATTAATATGTTCCATAATGTTATTCATAAGAGAAGAAAATGAAGATATGATTAAAACAATTGTACTGAATTATCGATATTACCTTTCTGAGCTCTCTGAATCATTCTTTCTTTTTATATGAAACACTGATTTATATATTAAACTTCAACTAAGATTAATAATACCTTAATTAAGCTCAATAAAGAGCCGATCAAATAAGAACATCTAAAACATCGAAGATGAGATCTGGTTCAGCATCCCTGTCTAAATGAATTTTCTTAAAAAAAAAAACAAAAAACAAACAAAAAAAAAAAAAACCACACACACACATTGTTGAATTTACATTTTATATACATGTATTTGAAAAAAGTACTACGGCAAAAAAATGGTTATTTTTCTCTTTTCAGATGAGATAGACTGTAAATATTCATTGCATATATTCATCAAAGCAATTGTTATTTTTTATAGCAGATCTTTATTTTGGAGATTTCTAAATTATGAAACATTTAATAAGAATTGGGATTCACATTCCTATATATAAGAAAATAATATCCGAAAACTTTCATTGCGTATACAGACGAGGGTCGTTCAAAAATTACGCAGACTTGTTGCAACGAAAAAGTATTTGACGACATAATCGGACAAAACTTATTCGAAGATTCATCATATTGTCCGTAAATTTTCAAAAACATTGAATGATAATATTTCCCCCTACCTATGTACAGAGAGATGAAAAATATAAAGACTTTAAATATTATGTTGTCTATACTTTGTATAAGACCGGAATACCGAATACCAGTGTGAGATCAAATGTGGGCTTTAAAAGAATTTTGACTTAAAAGGCTAGAACAAGTGTCGAGCAATTTATTAAAATATTAATCAAATTAATTAATGATGTTAAATGCACAAAATATGCGAAGAATATTACATCTGCATAACAAAATGCGATTTTTTTTTCTCTTTTTGGAGGGTGGGGGGGTGGTGGTGGTGGTAATATCCTTGTTTTAATTTTTCTTTGCTATATATTCTGTAGGCATACCTTTTGTTGCGGGGTCATAATTCCGCGGAATCTCAATTTCTGTTTAATCCACGAGCAGAAAATTATGCAGATTTTCTAGACTGCCACTATATGCCTTACATTTCTATTTAGTACGCTTGGACAAATTTCCGCGGAAAAGTTGTGACCGCGTACATAGTATTAATTAATACCAGGCAGGAAAAAGTACTTCTGTAGTAACTTCTTCCACAACATTTCACCCCAAAGAAACCATTGTCATACTATTTGCAGCTGAAGATAACAGTGGGATTTTTAGGGGGGGGGTTGAAAATTAAATGCTGTATTTATTATACATTTGTATTATTATTGTATGCATTACGCTCAGTGAATAGATTTTGTGAAATATTTTGGAATTTCACTAGTACCCGGAAAAAGCATTTTGATTTTGATTTTTTTTTTCCAGATTATAAAAAATCTCCGTCTATGTGTTCACCAACAACAACTACTACAACAACACCATCAAAAGCAAAAGAACTGAAATGGTAATAAAATATACATTTTTCCATTAATTTAATGGGTTTTCGATAATTTAAAATAAATTCATAAATAAAATAAATAAGAAGAAAAGAAAAGGAAATATCACAACAGGGCCAATAAATCTTCCTGATCTTGCATGTATTGCGAATTTTTTCTCAGAAATGTTGTGATGCTCATATTCTTTCAGCCCTCACGATAAACATTCAAGTGTGGTCAGTTAGTTTCATCCAAGAGGAATATGGAGATAATGAACAGTATTCAATCTATAATCCAAAAAACAATACAAAATAAGAGCAGAGCCAACACGGACCCCCGAAACATCGGAGGTGGGATCAGGTGCCATGGAGGAGTGAGCATCCCCTGCCGACCGGTCACACCCGCTGTGTGCCCCTTGTCATGATCAGAAAATAACGGAAAAATCCGTCGTCAATTCAGTGTATATTAAATAATGGACTAACAATTGGTATGAAAAACGTCAGTCAGCATTTGACTCAATGATAAATTGTATTTGCTGACCATAGAACTTATGAAATGATGACTTTAAACGAGACTGTTGATATTCTTGTTTCAACAACTTGCTTGTCAATAATTTATCACGTTTAAGAAATTGTTTATTCGTAGAGCATGCTCTCGCGTATCAAGTCTTTAGTTTGGATCCTAAGTTCGAATTTTGATCTGTTCCTGACAATTATTCTTACTTCTGTATGGTTTCATGACCATGTACATGTATTTCAAGTAACGGTTGAAAATTAAATGACTTCAGATTTCTCAGTCGGTTTCTTTAAATATGCATATGAAGAAGTAGAAGACTAGGAAATGATGCTGTGGAAAGTCTGTGTGTTTAATATTGGTGCACAGATATACGATCGAATGAGTTAATATAAAGATTGAGGTGTTGTTGGAACAAGCTGCCTACATTCCTTGGGCCTTGGTACGTTGAATCCGTGACATGTCCAAAACATGCTCTCTGCCTTTTACCCCAATATGCTCTTCGATATTTAGTGCTCTGGTTAAACTTTCATTCATCTCATGATGAAAACTCTTAGTAAAAGTTTCACAGATTTATTAGATTCTTAGATTGCATTTTTTGAATGAAAAGTAACTGAGGTAATAGAAAAGATTCTTTTTTAAAGAACTGGGTTCTATGTTATGATATTTCTTTTACACTGACTTACATCTTATTTGTTTACTGAACAATACAATGTAGCAGACACCGCCGTCTAACATATACCTAAAGTAGATAAAAATATAAAACGAAAATTACGTGGGAATGATCATGTCCTATATCTTTATATGATGATGGATTTTCCCCGTTTCTCTCAAACTTGTAATCTCATTTTTTTCATTTAAGATGGTAGATGGAATTATCAAATTTGCATGAGAAGTACATTTAAGCATATGCAAAATAAAAAAAAGTATATTTTGGGTTCGCAGCACTGTTAAGGCTTACTACGAGAAATCAACGGAAAACAGAAGTGCACAAACGGGTATTGTTTTTAAAACTTTATTTATTTTTATTCAGCTGTTTTATTATCACAGAACTTATATACTTATGGAAATAGCATAGTACAACCTACTTTGTACTGTATGGAGTTTAGCCCCATCGATGGACAGTCACGTGGTGAATGCATAGTAGGTACAAGGAATGTAGGTCAATAACAAATTTCAATATCGCAAGGGCATACCCTAGTTGAAATTAAAAATTAAAGCTATTAATTGTTTCTGCGTACTTTTAACTTTCTGGAAAGTGCTGCTGCTTTGAATAGAATCCGCGTTTTAATAGTTAAAATTTCAAGTAAATAGGCCAATGTCGAAATATGTTTGACTTTTACCAAATATTTTGTGTACTTATAAAGTCATTCTCTCGATTTAAAGAAAGCAGCAGCACTTTTCAAGTTAAGGAACATATCCTCTATTTATATTTAAAAAATGGTCAAGATTTATTTAGTGTATGCCCTTGCGAAAGATCGATTTAACGAGGCACCTCGATGTAAAATATACCTAACATGAACATAAAAACACGACAGAATTATCTAAATACATTCTCTCGATAGTTAATGAATAATCGCACGAAACAAAGGATATACATTGGTATTATTAGCCTGTTAAAAACCTGTAAATGATATGCTATTTTAAAATAAAACGCATTTTTCATTGTTAAAAAATTCCCAAATCTGCCTCTCACAGCACATGAAATACGTCATTTTTACCAAAATGACGTCATGATTGACAAGTTTATAGAGATCAGTGATTTGTTTAAAACCAGCTGTATGGGATTAAAGTAGCAACTTTTGTTAATGCATTGATAAGTTATATTGTTGTTTATTATGCTAATACAGTTTAAAGTTGCAATTTTTTTCATTTTCGGGTATTATGAGGAATGCATAAAAGTCATAGTTTTGGTGTGACGTCACAGTAGACTTTTCCCGTATAAATTAGGCCCCGCCCCCCTTTTCTAGCCTTAACAGTGCTGCGTTCCTGCTACTAGGAAAATTCTCGTTTTACCTGAAAAGCTACTTGTATAGAGTTTCGATGGATATACAGCCATGATGACGTTGTAGCATCCGTCCTGATTGCTAACAAAAAATATTTTAAGACAAACATTTCATTTAACAAGAAGAAACAGACATCATAATTCATTTTTTTCCTTTTACATGCAATCAATGTACTCACAAGATAAATAATATTCCTATACAAATATTGTTTAACTCTTAGAGATATTTAAAGAATTCCTTGAATCTTTTAATGAGGCTCAATCTGGAAAAAAACCAATAAGTTAAAATGAAAAAGGATAAAGCTTATAAATATTTACTTGGATTTCACAATATTTTCAAATAAATCATGTTGCAAAGTTGTTTTTGATTAAAATATAAATGTATATTTATTAAAATACAAGAGTTGATAGAAAAACGACCTATTGCACATTGTACACCTATAATTATTGTGTTATAGGTCAATGGCTACTTTTCATGCCAGTGGCCCCTGAGCATTTCTCGGGAAATACCTAAATTTTTCACACTATTACCAATTTTTTCTTCGCTCTCAAAATATTACAAGCAAAACACTCTTTATATAATAAAATACCATAGCATCCCCTGCCGACCGGTCACACCCGCCATGTGCTCCTTGTCATGATCAGGAAATAACGGAAAAAAATCCGTTGTCATTTCAGTGTATAAATAATGGACTAACAATGGACTAACAATTGGTCTGAAAAACGTCAGTCAGCAATTGACTCAATGATAAATTGTATTTGCTGACAAGGTTATTGTATCGTAAATTGAACTTACGAAATGATGACTTAAAACCAGACTGCTGATATTCTTCTTTCATCAACTTGCTTGTTTCATCAACTTGCTTGTCAATAATTTACCTCGTTTCTGAAATTGTTCATATGTAGAGCATGCTCTTGCGTATCGAATCAACTGAGATATATACATGTATATGCTCAGTATGCAGGTGATGAAGGTATATTGCTGCATAAGTAAGGGAACTTGACGATAGAAAAGTTAAAGTCATCGCGTTTAACATATAGTTTGGTTGTTAGATTACCATTAGCGTCTTTTTCAAGTAAAATATCCAGGTATGAAACAGAAGTGTCAGACTCTGTGGTATCTTTTACCTCAAGCTCACCAGGATATATCGTATCGACGTAGGAATCTAAATTACAATTGTTAATTGACATTACGTCGTCGATATATCGAAATGTCGAGTTGAAGGCCACAGCATGTTTTCTTCTTTTCACGCATAACATTTTGCATAAATTCTGCTTCATATGTAAGTAATTTGTATTATGATATTTTTCCATAAGTATTTTAGTTCTGTGATAATAAAACAGCTGAACTAATAATGAATTTAGTTTTAAAAACAATGTCCGTTTTTGCACTTTTATTTTCCGTTGGTTTCTCAAAGTAAGCGTTAACAGTGTTGCGTACACGTCTTAAAGCAAATCAAACAAAAATAATATTCAAATATTAATAATTCCCTTATATGACAGATATAGAAATCTTTCAGTTTACATGGAGATTATAGTAAATACTGAGTTATCTCCCTAAACAATGACAAACTGTAGCAAAAGACCACCCTTAACCAGAAAAACAACTTTGGTATGATTGCTGGATTGTAGACATAATGATCTTGAGTTCGGGTCTCTCAGATTGAGTTTCTTTATTATCTATGCTTTAATTTTTTTTTCTATGTGCCTTTTTCCTTTGTTTTCTTTTATTATTTTATAATACATGTATAGATAATGAAAGAGATATACATTTCAACATTACACCTTGAAAGTATCTCGGGAAACAACAGTCCTTAACTATTATTATGACCCACAGTCATAGAAGCTAGCTTGTTATATTCTTAAAATTTTCTAAAATTAAAATACGAGTATTGAACAAGTAAAATGATTTTAATGTAGCAAACTTGGAACTTTGAAATACAACACTGGTCCACAATTGATTACAAAAATGTAGTGTCATCTTGAATTGAAAGGGACATGTATCAACAGTATAAATAGAAACAGTTGATTTCCGTTTAAATACTTGAGTCGGCCGTGTCGTTGGTAAGACAGCTATGGCTCTTCGTTAATTGTCTGTCTGTCGTCATCGTTGGCGTCGTTGTCGTTGTAAATCTTCTTCTCAAGAACCGCTGGACCGAATTCAACCTAACTTGCTACAAAATATCCTTGGGTATAGGGAATTCAAATTTATTCAAATGAAGAGCCACGCATTCTTCCAAAGGGAGATAATTATGAACTGGTGTAAAATTAATGCCATTTTAAAAAAAAAAACTTTTTCTCAAGAACCACTGGGTGAGGAAAGATTAAACTCATGTGGAATCATCCTCAGATAATGTACATTCAACTTTATACAAATCATGACCCACAGGGCAAGGGTGGGGCCACAGTGGCCGATCAAAGTTTTACATAGGAATATAAAGTAAAAATCTTTAAAAATTTTCTTCTCATAATCCATAGGGACAGGAAAGATGAAACTCATGTTGATTCATCCTCAGGTAGTGTACATTCAAGTTTGTTTAAATCATGACCCCCGAAGGTAGGGCGGAGCCTTTCTTTAGAAGTTATATTCAGTATTGATATGGACGCATGCATTTTCAAGTAGTAATAGAATTCATGCCCCTCCCCCTCAGTAATTTTTTCAATTCGGATCTGATATGTGCTTTTTCTAAGCTGAGATGAGCGAAGTGGCCCCTGGACCTCTTGTTTACTTATATGTTCCATTACTTGTTTTTTATGCGCCCGGATTGATAGATCCGGGGCGAATATTGTTTTTATCTTGTCTGTCTGTCTACATTGTATTTGTTTCTTTGTTTGTCTGCAAACTTTAACCTTCGCCATAACTTTTGAACCATGAAAGATAGAGACTTCGTACTTAGTATGCATACTCCATTTATTAATTGCTTTTAAGTTATTCGATACATAAAGACTATATTTTGTACCTATTAAATAATTGGTAGGATTTTTTTAATCATGGTAGCATTTTGAAGATGATCAAATAAAAATGCTCCACCAAAGGAATTTTACAAAATTTTGATTCTTCTCCAATTAAATGCACCTTGAATTTTTCATTGAAGTCTATGGGCATTGCATGTTTTTATGAGGTATTGTAAAAAGTAATTTGAATTTCAAAAAAATCTCTTGATGAAAATATGCATTAACTCTCTCTTTATTAAAATTTTAAATGAAATGAATTATTTACCGCAGAAATTTTGAGAAATGAAAAATTTCTTATTTTGCTCAAGGGAAGATAACTCTTAAAACTTTTATTGTGCAAAATAGACGGTCTCTTTACAGGTCATCAGTCATATGGATTTGGTTCATGTCACTTTCATCGTTATCTAGCAATGCGTTTTTAATTAGTTTGAATTTATTTAAAATCGTTCAAAATCCCTTCATTATACATCGAATACCTTAAATGACACCAAGATTAATGAACGTGTGACGTCAACTGTGACCTGTATGCTAAAATAGCTTTTTGTCTGCAAACTTTAACTTTCGCCATAACTTTTTAATCATGAAAGATACATGTGTATAGACTTCATATTTAGTATGCATATTACACTTAAAATATCTTCCAAATGACATAAAGGTCGATGGCCTTGTGACCTTGACTGTGACATACATGCTAAAAATAATTTTTAAAAGAATTGTTGTTGCGTGGCACATAGTGTTTCGCAAACATATCTTGTTGGAATAGGTTTTGCTTTTGTTTTTTATACTTTGATTTCATATTCTTCATATTGTACATTATTTCCTTGATGATTGTCTTGGTTTTGTTTATCAGTTTTTTTTATTTTTGGAGCTTACTGTTTATATTTTTTATAGTTCCTGCAAATAACTGATTTTGAAATTAACTGTTTAGTTTGGAGAATCACAAATGGAAATATGTCATCTTACACATGCATGACTGTCACAGTTTTAATTACGATTTCTCTCTCTTTTTTTTAATAGAAAATGATTCCCTTAACATTATATGGAGAATCTGACGAAGAATATGAATGGTAACAATAAATCCTGTGCTTACCCGCTTGAATGGAAATTCATTTAACAAAGCAGTCCTGTAAAAATACTAAAATTATATCCCACTAGTTTAAAGTATCATACATTTATTGTAATTTTTTTGTTTATTTGAATATTGTTGTATAGGCACGCAGTATCCTTTTGAAAGTCGCAATTTTAGGGGCGATGGCTACAAAAATGACAATTGACTTGAAAACCCTGATAAGAAAAATGAGAAATTTCTAAATTCCCAAACTCGAACATCCTCATTTGGAAGGACATAACTTTCTTTATAACTACATTTTGTTAATACAATATCAAGCTATACTTTGCTACAAAAAATGGGTGAACTAGCCTTTACTATTCATATGAGATAGTAAAAGGTTATTATTAAAAAAAAAAGTTTTGGTGCATCCCCCCGATACTGGGTGCCTACTGTATTTTACATTTTTTGTAACCAGCATAGAAATTATGAAAAATGTACAAAAATGCATTGATGAATATATAACAACTTTTATCTTTTGTGTGTTGTAGTTTCTTTTTAGCTTACTGAATTATAATGCTTATAAATTCTGTGAAGAATGTATAAAATACTTGATTTCTTATGAATCCAAGGTTTGCTAGCAAAAATTACTAAATATATATGCCTATAACTGTCAAGGAATGTCAAAATTTAAACAGGAATATAATATTTAAAATTGTGTGCTATATTCTCGACAACAGAAATCTTAAAATAACA
Source organism: Saccostrea glomerata (assembly GCA_003671525.1). Lineage (NCBI taxonomy): Eukaryota > Metazoa > Mollusca > Bivalvia > Ostreida > Ostreidae > Saccostrea > Saccostrea glomerata. The sequence continues at coordinate 21,810 of PRKT01000888.1, read as the reverse complement.
ATTTTTCAAAAATAATATTGAACATTTATTTAAAAAGAAAATAATGGGTATAAGAAGTCATTATACTTTTCCAGTGCATTTTAAATACCAGCATATTCGATTCATGCTGACCGAATATTTTTTTTCACAATTGAGGTCTGGATTTAACTTGACAATAAAAAGTATGAATGTTCAATATTCAATCGCGACACTAACTTCTGCCATGCACTGCTGACGGCAAGAATGTGTACAAAATTATACTGCAACAGCTAGTGTTCCCTGTTTTGTATAGAAAACTGAAAAACTGTATCGAGAATAATAATAATCAAAAATCTAGATGAAGGTAAAAATAATTAGTGGTACGAATAAAATAATACTAGTATGTTTATCAGATCTGCATTTTCTATCATATAAATGAAACTATCAAAGAACAAACAGCCCTTTAAACCAACGATCAACTATGGCTTAAGGAGTATTTATAATTCGAAGCATTCATTAATCTTTTATATAGAGCACACGAATAAAAATTTTCCAAATATTTAGTATAGAAATACCCTTTCGTGAATTATAATCAGTTGCGGTCTGTTTCCATGTGAAATTACAATTTTTTTCAACATTCTTCATATTGGCACTTCTTCCCTTTTTATCGTATCAATTTTGTTTGCTCTTGTCACAATTTATTGATTTTAAATGAATATGCTATATTTTGTAAAAGAATATCTATTTGGTATATCAAGTTGCTTTCCTTTATTAGACTTTTAAATATTGAATATTATCAGCTTTTTGCATTGTATTTTTCATAAATATAATTTATGTTATGCAATTATTTTGCCGTTTTATCCATCGATTGTGCAGTATTTTTTCTCTTCTTCTTAATAAATGTGAGCTGTTCTGTCTTTGTTGATTTCTTAACAAAATATAATGAAAAAATTGTCAGCATTTAACAGAGACAGACAGGGCATGGTATGTCATACTTTATCCCATATTATATACTGACTAAAGGGCGTGATTTGATGAATTCTATGTCCTTTAGAGATTTTTCTTTTCTATAATAATGGTATTTGTTTTTATTTTTTTACATTTCATTTAGTCTGATAAGGGGAGTCTACATCTATCTCTTGTAGTGTTATTACTTTTGACTAAAAAAGGCGTTTAAAATTCTTTTGACTTTTGAACACTTGTACATTGTACATCTTTTAAAAAACATATTTTTTTTCACAAAGGGGGGGGGGGGGGAAACTTACATGTAATATGTGCTACTTGAAGGTAACCTGTTAAAGCACAATGATAAATTGTTGTAGTTACTTTATTCTGATTTATTTTAATAAACTTAAATTCATATTTATTTTTGCATCATAACATCTTAACAAGAATTGTTCTTATCTTGAATATGAATATACTAAGAAAGAAGAATTCACTTAACAAATACTAATTTTAAACATAAGTCAACAACGGACCTCTACAACTGGAGGGGGTCGGGTTCCATGAAAAAGTTAGTATTTTCTGCCTACCAGCCATATATGAGATTTTCCACCTGTCTTAATCCATTAAATGGAACAACCTGAAGAAACTCAGAATGAATGTAATGGCTCTACAATCTAAGTTCACCTGAGGTAACTCAGGTGACCTATAGCTATCCGTTTTCGTTCGTCGTCGTGCGTCGAGCGTCATCCGTCGTGTGCCGTGCGCTAACTTTTGAACATTTTCAGTTTCTTCTCTAAAGCTAATAACCAATTTAAACCAAATTTAGCACAAAGCATCTATGGGTTAAGGGGAACAAAAATTGTGAATTTCATGGTCCCTGCCCCCTGGGGCCTGAGGAGTGGGGCAAAAACCACTAAAATTAATGAAACTTTTAAGAATATTCTTCTTTACTCCCGGACCTCAAGCAATCAAACTGTTGGCATGATTGTAATCAGCATTGAGCCCTCTTCCAAATTGTGAATTCATGTCCCCAGGGTCAGGGGTTCTGGTGTAAGGGCTGGGCTCTATTGATTATATAGTGAAAATGCCTAATGAATAATATGATGGCTCCAGGGTCAGGGGTTCTGGTGTTAGGTTGGCTCTATTGATTATATAGTGAAATTTCATAATTAAAAAAAAATCTTTTCCTCTACTCCTGAGCATTAAATAAACTAACCAACTACAAAGCTATGTTGACTAAGGCTGCCTTTTTCCAATTTGTGTATTTCAGGGCCCCTAGGTCGGGGTTCTTGTGTAAGGGTGGGCTCTTATGATTAAATAGTTAAAATGAATAAATTCTTTAAACATCTTTTCTTTTTCTCCTGGTTAAAATGCCAATAATCTTTTATTTTCAGGTTTTCAAATCCGCCGCTCAAAGATTTGAATTTTCAGAAAAAAATAAAACATTTTTTTTTTCTGATGTTAAATTGAGTAGGGATCGATATTTCACGAACTCATACTTTCGGTTTCAAGATGAACATGGCGTAAGGTAGATCTAGAAGTTCATAGCAGCAACGTAGCTTGGTTTAGTGTAAAAAATTATCGATAGGAGAGACATTCAAAACGTTTCACCCCTTTTAGAAGACAAATAAACTGCTGACGACTTTGTTGCACAATGACATGCTGGTGAGATAATTATGTATTCTTATAAAAAAGTATCTGTGTGTAAATTATTTTCCTCACACAGGTCGAAAACTGCCAGTGGTTGCTATTGCCAGTGACATTGTTTAGGTTTCTGTTATCGCTTATATTCTAAGCATCTGTCTTCATAAAAGCATCACTTATGCATCAAATGTATTAAATAAAACTTTGGGATAATTAACCGGTTATTCCATTTTGGAAAGAAACAAACAATAGTCTAAAGAAATAAAAAATGAACTATTAAAAAGCATGTGTATACAAATATGTATATACAGGCATGTAGTATCGTTTGTGGCAGCCAGAGAAAATTATTTTACACTTAATTGAATTTTTTTTAGTATAATTTTTGGTATCAAGTATATTTTAGAACAATATCTACATATTCACCTAACACATAGAAAAATTAAGATATATTAAAAGAGTTTTAATGAATTGATTCTTTAAAATATGATTTGATCAGCATCACAAAATTAATATCACTGTCCAAAACTGGCAGATAATAAAATAAACAATTAAATGTTCTACTTTTCTATTTGTAACCATTATCTGTCCAGTGGTAAGGAGCCTATTAGTATAGCGTAAAAAAAGAAGCAAAAATGAATGTACAAATGTCAATAATTCATTTATCCAATATTATTTCTTCCTCATACGGAACTCTTTCATTCTAAACCAAAACCTAAAAATAAAAAAAAAGGCATTATGATGAAGAAAGATGCCTCTTTCAAATTGTTAATTTCAAGACCCCCGGTTCAGGAGTATCTGGAAAGGGGGAGTACTTTGTCTAAAAATAAATTAATGCTTTGAAATCTGCTCTTTGATCAACAATAGTGCCTCTTTCAAAATTGTGAATTTCATGGCTTTCGGATTAAAACGTGAACCAATTTCAATTGCTGGAAAGTTGTTACATGATACTCAGGTGACCTATAAGGCCCGTGGGCCTCTTGTTATCAAAGACGTGATAAAGTCAACATTCGACCCACATATAGATAACATTTGAAAATAAAGTCAGTATCGACTTTTGAATTTTCGTAATGTGCAACTTAGGTGATATTTTTTTTTACTCTGTCGTATCAAACTTAGAAGTCAGTAACCTTTCTTCTTTTACACAAGGCACTGAGAAATTGTACAAATATTTTTAAATAAATTGAACGTAAATTTAGGCATCCATATCTATGAATATTTTGAATCAATACGGTTAATGGGACAGACAATCTTAACATGCATCTGAACGCAGAATGTTACACTGATTCCAACATGCGGGCAAATGACTTAAACTATCTTTAATCAGTGAGCGTTTAATGGACACAAAAATTATATCCTTGCATGAAATAAATTGTATTCATTCTTTCATGGTCATTTAACAGAGTAACCGGCGATAAGAAATACTTGCTGAAAGTCTTGAACAAAGTGAATGAAAATAATGGCACAAATGTATGCATATTTCTTTATAATCAAGATCCAGGACACTAATAAATCTAACAACTGACATTGATGAAAATTTTTAAAACATAAATGTGTTCAAAATTTTGAGCCAAGATATTAAGAATTGACATCTGACAGCAACGTTTAATTGCAAAACAACTAGATTTCTTATACTGTTACTATATGCCTTAGATTTATATTAAGTACTCTTAAACAAATGTCCACTGAAAAATTCTGACCGCGTACATAGCGTAAATTAATACCATGCGGAAAAAAGTACTTATACAGTATGTTATGAATGAACGTTTTTTTCTTGGATAAGGTAGAATATACTTAGAGAGAGAGAGTGAGAAAAAAAGAAAAAAAAAAGATTTTTTTTAAGGATTTCATACTCATATGTCATAACATGTTAACATGCCAGCAGTTTAATGTACCTTCTTTGAGCGAGTTTTGAAGATTTAGCACAGCAATACAAAAAATAGTTCAGTAATACTCGTACGTACGGTGATATGTAAATTGGAAGTTCGTTCTTATAGTTGCTCTAAAACTTTTTAAGGACATATGATTTAAACATTTTTTTTTCTTTAGAGGAGACTAAATATCATGTCACAGTTTTAGAAAAGTTTATAATTCTTTGATTTATTTCTCCTTATTTTATTTTCAAAATCCAAGGCAAATAATTTCAATTTATTCTTGAAATGTCTCTACATTTGGATAACATATGACGTCAAAAAAAGATAGTCCACGAACTTTTCGAGCAAGCCTCGTATATTGCTAGTTTTGAGATTGGACAACATTTAAATTTGTAAGGGTTACATTTTGCAGTCAGAGAGATGGAGGACGGAAACCTTGCCATTTCTTCAGCTTGTAGAGCTAATAACAGCAATTGTTTAACAATTCTTTTATAAATATTTGATCGAGATTCTTTCTATTTGTATTATTTTTTTCTCTCTCACGACATTTAAAAAAGTCATGCTCAACTTCGATAAAAATAATCTTCAATGTCATCCACAGTTTCGTGGAGATAAATGCATTCATAAATAAAATATCAAGAGATGTTGCATCAAAAATGTTTTCGAATGTTCATCTTTTTGTGATAAGAAACATAAAAAATAGATAAAAACATTAAAAAGACAATTTGAAATATAATTTATTACTGTCACATTTAAACTTGTTTATAATTTTGTAACACATATATAACAACGTTTGGCAATAACTGATTTTAGTTTGCATACTGATTGTATTATGCTTATATTTTAATAATATTCAACGTTAAAACACATTTTTATTAAAACATGTATAATGGCTGATCTACATGTACGTACTTGTCGCAAACACTCGCCTCTCATTGACAAAAACTCTGATAAATCAGTTAAATCAAGTTTTATCCATATCATACTTTTTAGTATATCATAAATATATATGTTACCTACTTGCTGCGTTATACAAATATAGCCTTTTTTTAAGTAAATCCTTAGATATTTAGACCCTAGAGTACGGAGTGAGACGTCGATATGCTTTTCCAAGGATTTTATCGAGTCATAAAGCTGTATTTGAATTACTATTACATGTATTTTATATCCTTTAAAACGAAAAACAAGACAATTAGTTCAAGTATTTCCAGTGCTTAATAGTTTTTCATTCTACGCTTTTTACGTCATTTGCGCTAACGACGTCTCAAAATTACAATCTAAAGTACATTTATTTAAAAAAAAATCTACATGATCTAGTTACATTTGTAATATAAACGTATTGTTTTCATCACTTATGTAGCTTCACAAATATCTATAATTTTAGAAGCAATGATCAAATAAATTTTTGACCGATTTCAAAAATTTTACAAGATATATTTTGTTCTGACCTAACATGCATGAAACTCAACAAAATAAAAAACTATACCACTAATAAAAATCATTACAACTGGATGATAAATTAAACAAAAAATAAAATAACGTTCTTAGCGTCATTTAGAACAGATTATGATTATATTGTGTGATCCTGTTGCAAGATGGTGCCGTCCTTGGTGTTGAAAACAAGTCAAATGTTATCAAACAAAAAGTGGAATTACATTCATTTGTGATTACATGTATTCATAAAAAAACAGTAACCACAATAAAACTACAAAAGCTTTGATGTTTTTTTAAACAATGCTAAATCTATTTAAACTTGATCAGCAATGCCAAGTATATACCTTTTGCTTTGCCTTTATAAAAGACTTGTACAAACGGGTGAAGATATAAATACGCAGGAAATGTATTATTTCATTTTTATTAGCAATCCAAATAAATCAATTTAAAAAGTAACTCCCTATGATAAAAAAAAAGCAAATATTTCATACACATGACCATCTGATTCGACAAGAAATATACAAATAATAAAAATGAAATAATACATTTCCTGTGTATTTATATCTTCACCCGTTTGTATATATACAATATATGGCCCCTGATTTTGCAATTGGGTGTCTTTCAAAATGATAGAACAGTTTATCCATAAAAACCTGTTGTAATCGATGTCACTAAATAAGTATTGGTTGTAAGTTTTGAAATATACAGAGGTCACAAAGAGGTCGAACAAAAGGTAATATTTCGATTTTTTTCATTTTCATGCAATTTTAAAATTTTTCTTCAATTTTACAGCACATTTTGTTTCGGAAAACATAGAGCACAAGCTTGCCTTTCTACCAAATTCATATCTTTTTTTAATAGAGTCAGATGCAACATATGTGTAAAAATCTCAGATAGGCAAGCTTGTGCTCTATGTTTTTCGAAGAGAAATGTATCTGAAGCATGATGAAATTCTACCAAAATTGAAGAAAATCTAGAAAATGTCCTATTTCTGCTCCCTAGAGTGGCTTCCATGAGAGCTTTGAATCCAAATTAGTGCTGGTTTTAAAACAAGCACAATTTTAAGTTCTAAACTACATAATATCCCAATTGTTCCAGTGTTTTGATTTTTACATCCAATTAGGGGCCATATTTTGGCCATTACCCTACCTTGTCCTTTCGATATACTTGTTGAAAAAATGAGAATATTTTAGAAAAAAAAGAGTTCTTGCAGATTAAACATGTCTGATGAGGCGATTGTTAAGCAATCTGTTGGGAGAGGACAGACAAAAAATTTTTAAAAGATGAACTTTTTTGAATAACTTTCAAATAATCGTCAAAAATCGAAAAAATCCTTTAAATTTTCAAGAAAGATGGGTAAGTTTTAGAATTAAAAAAAAAACAAAATTTGATTTTAATGAATGAGCTGAAGACTTACAAATTATGTTTGATGCAAATATCCAGGAGTCAGTGTTATATACATGTACCTTCTTCAGAAACATGTTTTGTTTTCAGATTTTGGAAGATTGTAATATTTACTTTTTCAATACATATAAATTTGCTTTTGAAAGTAAATTATCGATAAGAGAGAGAGAGAGAGAGAGAGAGAGAGAGAGAGAGAGAGGGAAAGAGCATCATTTAAACATACCAATCATCGACAGTTTTCTATATATTAGCCAGTGATTTTATTGTTATCATATTATATCATTTTTACAAATCAATATTGACATTGAAACTAGTTATTAATAATCAGTTTCGTTTGTTCGGTATAATCAATTATATTTTTTAATCTTTTCGCGATCATTTTGTATTAAAAATGATTGATGGAACAAACAGAAAAAATTGAATGCATTTGAACGAATGATTCTTTATTTGAATTTATCGAAATACTTCCATGGCAGACCATTTTTATTAATTAAGAAATCCAATCCCCATATACCTTAAGGTCCCTTCACAATTGGCGCACGAGCAGAAACGACAAAATTTTCGTGCGACCGAAAAACTTTAGGTTGGATCGTAAACTGTTGCTGAAATAATCGCATATGAAAAAGTATTCATACGACATTCGCACGATCTAAAGCGACCGTTGTGTATTAAATTTTACGATATATCTTGCGTCTATTTGCGACTGTTGTACAATGAAAGCGAGTGTTGTAAGATAATGCAAAAGGATCGCGCGAGTGATCGGGTGATCGAACGATTGAACGTGCACCGATGCGATTGGACGTAAGGCGCTCGTGGAATCATGCGTTTCGTGGTACGAATGATCGTGCGAGTGAGAAGGGGAATATATATATACTACCCGTTCCCGACCCTTGTCATCCGAATGCAAGAGATGCCACTCAAAAGATGACAAAAGCTACAGGTAAAGCCAAGGTAAATCGTAGAAGGAAGGCCCAGGAGGAGGAGGAGGCACAAGAGCTGCCGCAGTAGCCTTGCACTGTTCATAATCCGCCTGAGCTTGTATTAGTGAAGCAGCATCCATGGTCAATTGTGGTCTGAAACAGAGATGCTTATGTATAGGGTTTACATATACTAGTGGCAAAGCATAGGAAATTGAAGCTGATAAATCGTGCATAATAAAACGTTGCAAGATTACATGAGACACGTTGAGCAACTGTCTCATGGTCGCACAACACACGCATATACAGCTGCGATTCATCTTTCTACCTCGCAGTACAGTTAAGGCAACAAATGAAAAAAATATAGTAATGAAGTCATAATGAGGTCTGACGTCATGACAGTTGCTCCGCCCTGATTGATCCATATAAGGAAATGGTGCTCAAAATAACTATTTACCGATATTGGCAACAATTTCTAATTAACAACAATATCTTCATGTTTAAATAGAAAATAATTAATGATTTTCTCGTATATAAAATAGCATGTCTTTAAAATAATTCTCTTTTTAATGTGTCGTTTGTCTGCATTCGGCTTCAGCCAAGCGCTTGCACTCGGTGACAAGGAATGTTGTTTACATCTAAAAACGTGGCGACATCAGCTGAGATTTGCAGTGGATTTAAATGCAATAACCACACAATCTTTAAAGAAAATATGGATAAAATAAGAGACAAGGCATTGCTTCTCCATTTTACAAGAATATGAGGACATCATTTCGGAAAATAGCAGAAAACTGAGACGATTTGCACCAGCATTAGCTCCGTAGGTCAATCACTGCACTGTAATTCCAGGCCAGGTACGTATACGCATATGTAGGTACATGTGTAGATCTACAATATGTAGACATGCTTTTGTTAACATAAAAAAAACGAGTGTGTTCATGTTCATTTAAATGTATAAGTACAGTCAGTGAAAAGCTGTAATTATGCAGTGCCTTGTGGGTAACACCCCCCCCCCCTCCCCCATACTAAGTTGCACACTTTTTAGAATTATTAAAAATTAAATGCACTAAATATGTACTGAGTTCCTGTCAATTAGCTCATTTTCTTTGTAAATGTTTATGTGTAATAATGGAGATCATCAGTAACACAAATTTAAACTAAACTGAATGAGATGTTTTCATTGTTTCAGTCAATGATTCACTAGTAACTAGGCCTAAACAAATAATGATGTATTTGGACATACAAATATGCTACACAATTAAAAAAAAAATATCCGTAACATTGTGTTGAAAACATAAAAGCCCCACTTAAGATCTATGGATGTAATTTTCTAGAATTTCTAAATTAATGAAAAAAAAATTCATTTTTTGTTTAGATTACATGTACATTAAAAATATTTATATAATATTTTTATCATTGTAGCTGTCCAGAGTATCAGGCTTAAAGAGTGAATAAATAAAAAATGCATCATTTCTACACAGGGTATGCATAATTCTAAAGGATTTCACATTTTCAAAGTTTGCATGTGCTTTACATATTGTTTTTTTTTTCATTTTGGTTAAGAAGAAACTTAGAATTTTTTTTATAGAAAATATTCTATCAATAACTATTGTAAATGTTGTAAATCTATTGTAAAAGGAGGTTTCACTTTCCCAGAGAAGTTTTGTAACACATTTTTTTTTCATTTATATCAATAACATAAATTCACTACAACATACAATGTAGCATAATTTTTTTTGTAAAATGTAATGCCATTTTATTCTACAATGTATATTTAGTAATCTCATAGCATATAACTGCATATATATATTGTGTTGTAGGCCTAGCTATTCCCAGATGTTGGACAAATGGATTCATTCAGGCAGCAAGTTAATCCATCATTTAAGGAAAATGGTATGCTCAATATACATGTAAGCTATAAACCATACAAAGTTTTGATAATAAAACTAACAGAAGAATTGGAAACATGTGTAGCAAACAGTATATAGGGAACATATACTGCCTCGCCAGTGAGCTAGCTTTTCTGGTGTTGCGGTAGAGTTTCCCTCTATTTCAGGAAAGTTAAGCAACAGCGAGCCTGTTTAACCTTTGGATGGTTGACCGCTTCACGTCACACATGTATGTAAATTCTATGTTAAATGTTTCCATGCATTTTTTTTAATTTCATATTTTAAACACAAATTACTTTCAATAATGGTATTTTCTGATATTCTCCTATTTTCAGAATTCATTTTATCCACAAGAACATGAGGTGATGGAAAAAATTTGCACCTGCCCAGCATTCCTACAGTCTGTCATTGGATTTGAAAAGAAATGTTTATTAAATAATTTTTCTAGATGAATAATAATTTGACTTTTTCATATATTTACTGTACATGTGTTGAAAAGGCCATTAACGAGGCTGGGGTGTGGCAGCCATTTTCAGACTTTTTTATCTCCTTTAAAAGGAGAGCGCCATATGAAGATTTAGAAAATGATCAAATTTTAAAACTACAATGTATGAATTTTTTTGTGTTGAAATGATAGTAGACAGCTTAAGTTACCATATCTTTAAAAAAATAAGTTAAATCTGGTGGTTAATTTGTGATTAATTTGTTGACCCCCAGCCTCCTTAAGATATGAAAATCTTAACTTTCTTACTATTTTGTTTGGAGGGTACTCATGATCATCAAGATTTTATTTCCAGCATGTGCATTGTGTTCATTTATCTTTCAATAATATTACCAAAAACAGGAGACTAGAGATCCCCCTAATTGATTCAAAATAGGATAGGGGACCACCATTTGTTCCGAGGGAAGGGGAGGGGGGCAGGCGAGTTTTTCCAAATCAAATTTTTTTTTTCATTTTCACGCCAATGAAGGAGAGATTAATAATTATTTCCGATCAATAAGATGAAGGACAGATTATTTATTTATTTTCCTCTTCATTTAAAAAACTACATGAAAAAAAAATGTAAAAAAAACTCTGATTCGTGGGAGGGGGAGATCACTGATCTGCAAGTATTTATTTTTAAAATCTGCCTGTCCCTCACCCTAAAAATAAAATAGCTGCCCCCTTAACAAATACAGGAGTAGGCCCCAATTCTTTCTAATTATTACCTTAAACTTATAACTTAGTTTATATCCCTTAATTAACAGTAAGCGGTATGATTGAAAGCGATCGTAGAACATGACCTCGTATGCAGAAAGAAAAAAATATTAACACAAGTGTATGTACCATAGGCGTCGGAAGCAAAATGAAAGGGGGCTGATTGAAAGGGGATGGGGGGGGGCTAAGCCAAAAGAAAAAGGCAAATTCCAATGCCTACATAATGTATATAATTTGCAAATAAGTAGGGAGGTAACCCCCCCCCTCCCCGGTTCCGAGGCCTATACGTACAGTAGTGAGAGAGGGGAAAAGATATCTAATTAATTATTAATGAAGGCTATATCTTAATTAACCATTTGTGTTCTACATAAATATATCGGCAATATTTATACCTATTTGTGTGTAATACTACGTGTATTTACACATCGTTGAGGAAATGCGGGAGGTTTGAAAGACATTAAATGTATACAACGTATGGAGAACGAATACACAGAAAAGAAAGAAATGTCAAGGATTTTTATGCATACCGTTTGATTTAGTAAAAAAAAAAAGAGTCAAGTCCTGCCCGCATGTATATTTATTTTAAATGTACGAGGTAAACAAACTATATCAAGTACTAAAGAGTTATCTCCCATGCTGGGTCAGTGATGCGTTTGAAAACTATAAATAGATTGACTCTTCCAAGATTTCACTTTTTAATCAAAAAGTGCAAGGGCAAGGCGACAATCTAAAATGTAGGTTTTTATTTTCAATAATTTTATTTCATTGTATAGTTTTCAAAAAGTGATGCTCATTACTTTGTAATCCTTTAGTTAATTTATAATTCGTGATGAAATTAGGAAAATATCCTATTTTTCATACATTACTGTCTGTTTTATCTGAATAAATTAATTATATCGGAAAACCAACTGAATGAGCATCACTTTTGAGAAAGTATAGATACATAGAGACAGCATAAAACATTGTGCAGTTAATTTTTTGTTTGTCTTGCCCTTGCACTTTTTGGTTAAATTTGACATTTCATTTTTTGACCTAAAATCGGAGCACACGTGACTTCTGGGGGTGACATGATGTCCAAAAATACCGATGTGAAAAGCGATGGACATACTCTTCAAGATCACAAAAAGCTGTTTTAACTAGAGTGTCTTGCTAAAAAATGAAACTGTTAAACATTTTATGTATCGGATTCCGTGACTTTTTATAGAAAATGTTGCCTTAACTGTACTGCGCTTTAAAAATCGTGCATCAGTCTTGTGAGTACACTAAACGTTGTAAGACGCTCGTACTAATATTCGTGCGTTGAATTGCGATACATGTGGATCGCATTTGGTCGCGTCTGAATAGTGTGCATGTCGACTATTTTGAGGAGACTTGATACGACCACTAAAACACATGCAACGAATGCGAAACATCGTGCAACGTATGCGAGAGCTCGGCGAGTGCTCGTGCGAAGCTAAAATTTTCTTATCGCAAAGTGTTGTAAAGTGCTTGTGCGCCAATTGTGAAAGGGCCTTTACCTATCTAGCCAGGAAATTACATGTATAAAATTAGGACTTGTATTGGAAACAATATTGTTGTTTTTAGGTTAATTTCCTCAAGAAAATTGTCGAGAATTGTGTTCCGACTTCTTAGTGAACAGGTGTTAAGCTTAAAATCATTATAGTCTGAAATGAGTGCAACGGAAGAGTGACATGAATTGCAACATTAGTTGATTGAGAGTGAACATTCTGCAGGTTATGATGTCCACTGCATCAGACTCCCATTTTTGTTTTCAACAATATGCATCACAAAATCTTTCTCAGATAATAGTAACTACAGTCTGTACATAAATTTAAGTTTAATAAATGCAATGTGTTGATTCGCATATTGAACTCAAGCTTGTCAATTTAACATGACTATATACAAGTACTTGTAATTTTTTGTAGTACAATGTTTTTCCAAAACCTCTTCAGACAAACATGTACTGGAATAAATAATTCTTTGATGCTTGATTCATTTCTATGACATTATGAGGATGATAAACATTATCTTATTATGAGTAAATGCAGTGTATAAGGCATGAGTGGTGTGATATTTAACTTCTATGATCTTTTTGGTGGGTGATGGCAGTTCTGGAATTTGTTTATGCAAACTGAAATCCCTTATTGTTGTTTTTGTCAAGTTTAATGAATTGTTATTAAAATGTTAATTGAATACATCACCTTGTACATTCAATGTACTTTTTTGTTAAATACATATAATAGTACTTGTCTTTATAAAATTAAAATTTTTCTGTGAATTCAAAAGGGTTTTTTCTCATTTATAGTTTTTGATAGAATTAATAGGATTTTATTTAAAATATTTTTACCATAAAGTGCATATTGTAAGTGGAGTCCATTTAAAGACATGTTAAGTTCCCAGGTATCTCTGATTTTGAATATAATACAACTGTTTTACATTAAAATTCAGTTGTTTTTTTACAGACCCTAAACCGTGCTACTACACCACTTGAACGGTACGGTTCGGTACGCTTTGTGCACGGAACGGTACGCTTTGTGCACGGAACGGTTCATGTACGCTTTGTGAACGGAACGGTTGGTTTTGAGAACGGTACATGTACGCTTTGTGCACGGAACGGTTCGCTTTGTGCACGGAACGGTACGCTTTGTGCACGGAACGGTTCGCTTTGTTCACGGAACGGTACGCTTTGTGGACGGTACGTTTCGTTTCTTGCACGGAACGGTTCGTTTTGAGAACGGTACGCTTTGAGAAACAGTATGCAAATGAAGTGGGCGGAGCCTGTTAGCTTTAATTCTTGATTGGCTGCTAAAAATTTATTCATTTTATTCATTTAATGCATGTACATAATTATATTTAAGCTATTAACAAATTAATTTCTTGGTTTCAATTTAAACATTTTACACTACAGCGGTGATGGAGGAAAAATGAAAAAAAAAAATGAAAGGAAGAAAAAAACATCACCCCACCGATGTCTTTGGTACGACGGCGTATTAGTGCCATTTTAACAATATAGAAATTTTTTTTAAAATCGTTTGTACAATTTAATAAATCGTTTGAACGATTTAATAAATCGTTTGTACGATTTAATAAATTGTTTGTACGATTTAATAAATCGTTTGTACGATTTAGTAAATCGTTTGTACGATTTAATAAATCGTTTGTACAATTTAGTAAATCGTTTGTACAATTTAATAAATCGTTTGTACAATTTAGTAAATCGTTTGTACAATTTAATAAATCGTTTGTACAATTTGTTTGTTAAATCGTTTGTACAATTTATTTCATCGTTTGTACGATTTAGTAAATCGTTTGTACGATTTAGTAAATCGTTTGTACGATTTAGTAAATCGTTTGTACGATTTAGTAAATCGTTTGTACGATTTAGTAAATCGTTTGTACGATTTAGTAAATCGTTTGTACGATTTAGTAAATCGTTTGTACGATTTAATAATTCGTTTGTACAATTTAATAAATCGTTTGTACGATTTAATTAATCGTTTGTACAATTTAATAAATCGTTTGTACAATTTGTTTGTTAAATCGTTTGTACAATTTATTAAATCATTTGTACAATTTATTAAATCGTTTGTACGATTTAATAAATCGTTTGTACAAGTTTGTAAATCGTTTGTACAATTTAATAAATCGTACAAACGATTTATTAAATCGTACAAACGATTTATTAAATCGTACAAACGATTTATTAAATCGTACAAACGATTTATTAAATCGTACAAACGATTTATTAAATCGTACAAACGATTTATTAAATTGTACAAACGATTTATTAAATCGTACAAACGATTAGAAAAAAAAATTACATTGTTAAAATGGCACTAATACGCTGTCGTACTTTGGCATTATGTATAGATATGTATTAATTTATATTGAATTCGTAAATATTTACGTATTTAATTTTTACGTATTATGACCTTTCATTTGAGAAAGAAAAAAAATTAAATGAAGTATTTTTCCACTTTAAAATAAAGTTGTAACATAATTAAAATGAATTAATATATACCGGGTATATACTTGTTCTATACATATAACGCTATGCACATATATAAATTATTTTTAATTGATTGATATTTAGAAATAAATATGACTATTCCTGCTTCATTTTTATTCCTAGTATTTAGATATGTAAATTGTTTTTTTAATTGTAGATCTATCGCTTAAACGTGTGCTTCAGAAGAGAAATATCAGTAAACAAAATAAATACAAAAAATCAACTGCAGACACACAAAATTAAAACAATAACTTCCGAGCGCTTTCACGTAACAAAAAACATTCTTTTCACAGACAAGTATTTATGTTTTCAATAATCCTTTCAGTGTATTAAGTAATTATTTTTAGAAGTTTTTCTTTATTTTATTAAGCTATTCTATTCCCTTTTAAGTCTGTGAAAACAATGTCGTGAGAGAGAGAGAGAGAGGATAGGGAGCGATGCAAACCCTTAATACATGTACATTATCTGTAAAAAAAAAAAAAAAAAAAAAAAAAAAAAAAAAAAAAAAACTTGTATTTGAGTTGCGTCAAACGAAAAGGGACCTTCGTGACAAAATTTTCGAATATCGTTTTTACACCGATTCTGAAAGAGCTAGTTTTTCTGAATATTTTGATACCAAATTTTTTATTGTATACCTTCTACATTCTAATTAAAACTAAAAATGAAATCAATGCAATTTTAACAAGATAACGCTATAAAACGTTGAATAACGTCACATAAGGTTATTGATATTTGGAACGGTATTGTTACTAAAATACACTTTTGTATTAGTTATAAATTATTTTTTCTACATGTATTTAAGTTTTTCAAGCCCCCCTCCCCAAAAAAAAGTAGCAGCTATATGATCGTATTCATTTTAAATAGCGATAAGACTGTTGGAAAAAGAACCCGAAAAATTTTTCTCTATGTATATGTTAGCCAATACTGAAATAATGAAGTAAGTTGTGCATTTTCAAAGAATATTTTCAACGACATCATTTCATCTTTTTTCTACAACACGAATATAAGCATGCTTAATTAATCTCTGAAAAATTGGTATTTGAAAGGATCCTTCATAAAGGGATAGACCGCTGACCATGTTTTCAAAACCAAACAAGTTCTTACTCTGAAGTTATCTCGCAAGGCAACGCGGATATTTTCCAAGGGAGAAATAACTTATGTTCACAGAAATGACCGGGTATTTACGATTGCTTGCAAGGGAGTAAAATGAAAAATTATGTTCATGTAGTAAAGTCGTAAGGATGAACCCCGGTCAAAGTATTGTTTTTTCCCTTTCGCCATAATCAGCAAAAACAAACCCTTACCTAGTGCCTACATGTACATGTATTTTTTGGAAATGACACAGTTGTACTTCCCGGAACAATTTTTTTTTTTTGGGGGGGGGGTGCAGTTTTCAGACATTGTTATTTTTTTCACTTGTCAATTATATCACACTTTTTTCAAAATCGATGTCCTTTTATTTCATTTCAATCTAAAATTATATTAAAAGGCGGTAAATTCCCCAATTCAAATTAGATTAAACGTTTTTTGTTTACCCCCCCCCCCCCCCCC
>PRKT01000887.1:171383-190466 GCA_003671525.1 Saccostrea glomerata | reverse complement strand
CCCTATTTGGTATAATAAAAATACACAAGGTAAGAAACAAAAGTTGTAAACAAATAGGGGTTCCCCACTTCGAGACAGATTCCCAAGGTAATAACAGCTAGTGTTATACCTATCATAATTTTGCAAACACTCTGTCTGAGAGATGTTCTTTTACAAGTCTCTTTAAACTAAACGCCGCTATTAGCGTTTGATATACCGTAATCGAACGATTTATAAATCGGATACATAGATTTTCTCCATTGACAGCTTTGGACGAGGTTTTGGAGTTGCTTTTCTGTTTCGCCTTATCTGATTGGTTAATTGTGATACAGTTTTAATATCTAACCAATCTTCAAAGTGCACTGAATTGTCCACGACTTTTCCAGTTATTTTTCAAACATCACATCGTCATGGCGTGTGTTACCGGTCGGCATGGGATGGTCACTCCTCCGTGGCACCTGATCCCACCCCTGAGATCCGTGCTCTGATACCGTATTATATATTGTTTGAGTAGACTCTGAGCTTATATACTATACAAATATGGACTCTTTTTTAAAATGAATAACAAACCATATTCAACACCAAAAGAGTCCATACTTGTTTTATTATATAGTCCGGATTTGCATAAATGAAACGTTGAAGGCTGCATGACGACACCATTTTCATTTACGAAATTCTTTCGTTGAAAACTAAAACAAAAATTCCAGGTTACGATTTGTAACCTCTGTGTTTTCCTTTTCGAGTTTCGCAATATGTAAGACGTCCAAATGTTTAAAAATCACCTGCAATAGGCTGTATAGGCTGTATAGGCCCCTACACCCTTTTCTTTTGCAAGATTCCTGCATGATTTGCCCTTGCTTGAATAATCTGAATGACAAAACTAGTTATTAATATATTTTTGTCTATATAGAAACATTTATACATGTAGGCCCTATACATTTGCTATACATACTAGTAATCTTTTTTTTCATCCTTTTGTCTATTTCAAAACAATTATATCTTTTTTATGAATACTGAGCTTTCTTCCAAAAAAAAAAAAAATTGTACAAAACATCAGATGGATAATTGTATCTTCAGGATTTGACTCTAGTTAAATGTATTGAACATCGCCTGTACACGTGCCAATTCTGAGGATGTGCATGATTCATGAATATATCATAGTTTCCGATATAATTTTTTTTTTTAAATCATATATGACTTTTATACCAGAAATATTGCTTTTATTTCTGATTTATGTCGAATCTAGGCTATTTGTTTGACATAAATTTTCCGTTCCGTTCAACTTTCCATTCCGCGTTTTTGCAACACCCAGTCGGACTGTCGGAAGTCGACTCGCAGGAGTACTAGTTTTACCATGTGCCGTCCCAGAGGCCATGCACCCTTGCAGGTAGGCTAATATTATTCGATTGATTGCTTCTTATAATAAAGAAAAAAAATGCTTATTCGTGTAATATTAATTACTATAACGGCATAATTTATGCATATAGGCCCAGTATATTTGCCAGTCTTATTAGAGTTAGCTAATGTAAACGAGGACATAGAAAACTTTATGTAGACTAACAAATGTAAACAACACATGTAAACAGTCTGTGAGTGACCCATTTTACGCATTTCCCCATTGAGAAGTTGCATAATATACTGTTATACATGTGCATGTAAAATCTTTGGTTTATTTTCAGTGTTGGTCTAGAGAATAAAGTATTGAGAACGGATATCATTTGAATTTCTGTTTACTTCAAAACTTGCTTTTTGAAAGTACAGGTAAGTATTGTATTGTTTTAAATTACATTATTTGATATAATATGTCATTAAGCGCTTGTTGACAGGATGGTGTATTTTGTGTATTATGTGTTTTTCTATGTGTGCCTGAATACGGTCCCTCATTAAAATAAAAATTCGCAGAAATTAGCACGTTTTAAAAAAAAAAAGTCATATTTACTATATATAAAAAGAAGGAAGGAGCGCCACTCGCAATTTTGAATCATAGGGGGTGCCTCGTTTCACACTTGAATTTAATCAATATCTACATTTTTCCTACCAGTGCCAGATGAGATCTAGCTTCAAAAATGATTTAATAACACCTTTCAAATGTCTGCCGATTTAAACTTGCCATATAAAACATGCAGTAAACACAAAACGTCCTATATACCATGTACAGACATCGAAAGCAACGTAAGTGCTAATTTCTAACGATGAAAAATGTAGAGGTGTCCCGGAATTACACAGAAAATCTAGAGAGAACAAGTTTGGCGCAATTTCTGACCTCTCTAGATTTTCCATATATTTTTGGGACGTCTTTACATTTTACATAGTCGAAATCGCCACTTAAGTTGCTTTCGATGTCTGTACATGGTAAAGAGGACGTGATAATGAAACAATTTGTTTGAAAAACAACAGTCAACATTCGACTTAAGGATACATAGTACTTGCAAACACCATTTTAACTTGAATAAATATGACTTGTCGATACATGTATAGGTAATTTCTCTCACCTGAATTACCAAGGTGCTTTACTTACTTCAACATTTTCTCGAACTCATATTTCAGGCTTAACTTGGCCATGGATTCGAAGAGCACCAATGTCCAAAGGCCATGTGACCTTTGTGAGACTGGGGAGGTGCTTATGGGCTGTGATACATGTCTTGTCAACCTGTGTAAGGCCTGTGTGGGAGAACACATGATGTCTTCCATATCTAAACAACACAAAATTGTGAGATTCGCTCTAAGAAAATCTCCACTCTATCCCTTCTGTGCATCTCATATCAAAAAAAGATACGAAATGTACTGTAATGAATGTGATGTCCCCGCCTGTAATGCCTGCCTCAGATCTGATCAACATCTAGGTCATGAAATATTACAAATCTCACACGTTCTCAAAGAAAAAAAGAAAAAGATTATCAAAGAACAAACTGAATTGAAAGAGACAATTTACCCAACATACGAGAACATTGCCTCCGATGTACAGAACAAAATGAGTCGGTTGGAAAGGGACCACACAGATCTTTCAACAGCCATAACAAAACATGGAGAGGACTGGCACAGAAAAATTGAAAAGGTTGTCAAGAAACTGAAAAATCAAGTTGATGAGATGAAAAACAAACAGCTACAAACTCTACAAAATCATAAGGATGAAATTAGCAAGACAATATCTGAAATCAAGGATAAAATCAGTTCCATGGAAAGATTGATCAATTACATGGACATCACAAAGCTTATTAATGCCACAACTAATATAGAAGGATATAAGAATCCCCCACAAATAACCATGCCGTCTTTACCTAAATTGGCATTGAGAAAAATCAAAGGAGAAGAATTCAACAAAATGTTTGGAGGTTTATCATCAAGTTTATCAGAAGAAGATGGACTTGATTGCGTCGTGAAGACGGAAGAGATATTGGAAGATGATGCCTCCCTTCCATTCAAACAATTTATTGAGGAACCCGAGATTATCACCACTTTAGAGACGGATTATCACTTGCTTTACAATGTGGCCTGCCTGAGTGATGACGAAATCTGGACAACTGGACAAGACAAAACCATGAAACTCTACAGCATAAGTCAGAGATCACTACTGAAGTCAGTCGCAACTAAGTCCGAGTACAGACCAGAGGACATAACCGTGACAAAAAACGGAGATCTAATTTATGTCGATTTAATGGATGGCACTGTAAACATTGTGAAGAATGAGAAGATACGAAAGTTGGTGAAACAAAAGAACTGGCGACCTGACGGTGCCTGTAGTACCGTCTCTGGTGACCTCCTGGTTATCATGAACAACAATGATAACGAACGAACGCAAGTTTTACGTTACCATGGTTCCACGATAAAACAAAGCATTGAATTTGATGATGAAGGTGAACCTCTCTATTCCTCAGGTCCCGCAAAGAGGTTAATAACTGAGAACAGGAACCTGGACATTTGTGTGTCTGACCATAAAGCTAGAGCAGTAGTGGTGGTCAATCAGGCAGGGAAACTTAGATTCAGGTACACTGGACATACTCCTGCTCCAAAGAACCAACCATTCAGTCCTCAAGGAATAACCACAGACAGTCAGAGTCACATCCTTACAGCTGATTATATTAATGATTGTGTCCACATCATAGACCAGGATGGACAGTTCCTCAGATTCATAACCTTTGTAATTTCTGAACCCTTGGGACTGTGTACAGACACAAATGACAATCTGTTTGTTGCTGAATATAGAAGGAAGCAAATGAAGAAAATCAAATATCTGATGTGAAACTAAAAAGAAAAACATTACAGCACATGAAGAATCTGTTACGCTTCTTTATGGTTCACCTATAAACACAATCATAAAAAGTTTTCAGAAATTATGATATCATTTTTGTTTGTTTGTAAAGTTCATGCCTACAATGCTTGCAAGTCGGACTAGATCCTAACACTTTGTTGTCAACTTCATTTTGTGGGTCAGGAGCCAGCTGGTTTATTTTTTATTTACCTGTATTAGGCTATTTGAGACTTGATGCATGAGTCAGAGTCCTTTAACATACATGCATTAAATAGCCAAGAAATAAATGTTCATTTTTAATTTTATATACATGTAGCAAAGGAAAATAAAGGATCAAAACTATTTTATAAATGAATGCAAAATATAATCAATCTTTACTAGTTTCTCATTGTTTTCTTCATTTCTTTGTTTATTTTTAAAGTACAGAAAGTCTAGTTTTGTTGCACAATAAAATAAGCATGGAAACATTTGAGAAACATAGTCATCTGGACGGAATACTGAAAAAAAAAGCTTTAAAAAGCCAACAAAAATTGTTTGTCACCACTCGATTAAAATAAGATAACATTCATCCTTTGAAAAATTACAAATTCAGTCATCTCAATATTTTATCATTGCACATAAACAGTTCATATTTTGAATGTTAATATTTCCGTCATGAAATAAAAGTTCCATTTTACAATCCACAAAATGTTTCTTCACTGACTGAAATTCACACCAAAAGGGAAAATAATCTTGGCTTGGGTGTAGATGTATGACCTTTGTTGACCTCTGATGACTTCTGTTGACCTCAGACAACCACCAATCCCTCGCTGACAGGCATGCTGATGACGCCTGTAATGATGGGAACACTCTTCCCGTCCTTCAGAACAAACACCTGTTATAATACAAAAAGTATAAGTTACTAACAAACACACAAAAAAATGATCCATCTTATACTTGAGTAACAGTAACAGAAAGCAATGAAAAATAAACCTCTTCCTACTGAACGCAAAAAAAACTAGTATGATTTTGCAGATTGTCTTTAGGGATCGTCCGATCTTTAGCAGAACTCTTATTAAGCTAACAAATTAAATATACTGCCTACCTGCAAACATTTGCTGAATACACAGCAAATTTACTGCAACAAACCCAAAAAATTGTAACTTAGCAGCTTTTCAATAATTCCAGTTCAGATTCCAATAAGTTATTTAAACATTAACAGAAGTATATGTATCTCTTCTTTCAAGAATAAGGAAGAACTTTAAAAAAAGTTTCCTCAAGGATGAAAATGTTAATTTTCTTTTTGTTTTGCATAGATTAGAACACACAGCTGTTTAGGTAAAGTAAGATTATTCCTAGGAATTCAGAGTTTACTACGTTTGGCACTAGATCAGCATGCATTCTCTCAGTACCTTTAATTTTGATCATTTTTTTAATAAATGATTTTAATTCTTAGTCATTTTTTACCTATTCTGCAAAAGATTAAAAAATTTAGTATTCCTAATGTTACTTTAAACACTACACGCAAGTCTCCGGTATCTGAGTTACAATGTTATTTCTATGTCATGCTGTTAATTAAGTTATGCAGTCTTTACTGTCTATTCAAAGAGATCCTCATTCTTGGTGCAGACTTTAGACACGGGTTCCACATCAGTGCAGGGCATACTAATTACCCCAGTAATTATTGGTACCTGGGAACCTTCCTTCAAAACAAACGCCTGACCAAAACAGGGCATAAATGTAGCTGGTTCAAGGTTATTTGCAATTGTTTAGAGTTCATGTAACATGTCAAAAGTTTGAATTCTAAAATTTAAAGTAGCAGTCTAATTATGAATTGATTTTTTAAAACGATATGACTCATGAACATTTTTAACAGAAAGATGAAAATACAATGAGATATGAAGATAACAAACAGTACTGTCAAGTTCAAAGTCCATTGACAACAATACGAATTAAGAGCAGAGCAAACAGAGACCGCTTAATACATAAGAGGTGGGATCAGGTGCCATTGAGAAGTAAGCGTCCTTTAGATCTATTGATAGGTAACACCCACTGTATGCTCTATGTACAAATAATTTGCTTTACAAATCTTAATAAATTTCAGTTTTCATACCTTGATATTGTCTGAAACCCCCTTGTCACTCAAACATTCAACAAACGTCTCAAACGCATAGTTCAGGCCTGGAACCAGCATAGGAACCTAATAAACATTGAAAGACGTTTGGTGTAAAAAAATCTCAGATTTTCATCTCGTGAAGAAATGGTCATACACTGTAATTTTACATCAGAACATTTATTTCATTAGATTATAAGACGAGATCCGAGCTTTAAATGAAAATTATGGCAGAATACAAACCTCAATGAAGGATTTTTTGAAGGCATACAGTTTCTCATCGTATAAGAATGTAATCAGTAAACTGGTGGAGGGCTGACTGAGGGACGTGTTCTGTAGATTGACTGTTAGTTTGAAGGTAGGACCGATTCCTTGTACCTGAAAGTATCATGTTCATACAAATATAAGCATTTATTATTTAGAATTATTTGCATTAAATTTTACTAATCCCTTTATTAGCCTCAGGATAATTTTTCTTTATAATTAATTTAAAAGTAAGGATAATTTGAAGAACCAAATTCAATATATGGGATATTTGGAAATAATAGATCTACTTTTGTGGTTTAAGGATAGAAAAACCTGACAATTGCAGGAATCATTCAGAACTGAAACATGATGCAGCTATGCAATGCAGCTAATGTACCTTCAGTGCACTAGCAATGCTGTATAATACATGTATATACAACTATGTAAATTACAGACCTGAGCATTCAGTTTGAGTGGCTCAGTGGGATCAGATGAGATGGGATTCATGCTGTTGTCTAGAGACTTGGCGTACTCCCTCAGTGTGTTCAGTCTCAGTAGATACAGGTCCCTCTGGAACGTCCTGTGCATGGCTGACAAAGATACAGGATAAAGATCACAATTTGTAGCCAGTAATACATATATTTATACAATTCTAAAGACAATTTTGTTATTTTTTTTATTGAGATTATATCAAACTCAACTCCCATCTGGACCATGATCTAAAGAAATTCGAATCTTTACTTTAAGGATATCCAATCCTTAGCCAGGAAGGATAACTCCAAAAATAAATATTTAATTTGAAATGCATCAAAATGAAGCTTGAAAATGAAATTTTTTCATGCAACAATTTTCATTTTATTCATCTTTATAAAATTCAAATTTTGGTAGTCTTAGAATAGGTCTTATAAAAGTTGACATTTGTACCCTATGAAAGGAAAAAAAATAATATAGTTTTAGAGAAACAAGATTTTCATGAATCCAGCCTTAGATGCCAATGCTCATTAGCATGGTATGAAATAAGAAGTGATTTGTGGTGTTTGTAATGATAGCAGAAGCCAATTACACTATGTATTAAAGAATACATGACAGAAATAGAAGGAGTCACTTTTATGAGTATTTTTGATTACTTAACTGCTAATTTTATAAACCAGAGGATCGGACTACCTTAAATGGAAATTTTTAATAAAATAACATTATTAACTGTATGGTCATCTTGTTTTTCAAAAGCAGATCAATATTTGATTTTTTGAAAATTTAAAGCAAGTCCTTTCCTGTGATTCTGTAACTTTTGACTGGGTATGGCCTTCATATTTCACAGACCTTGTATTCCGTGTGACAAGGCCTTTTATTTGGTACCACCACATTTATTTCTTGACCTTAGAATTTGGTCCTCTTTTACAAAAATACCAAACTTTAACCAGTAAACTTGGATCATAACTTTTGAATTGTTGGTGGTTACCTACCATGGGCTTTCATACTTATATGTGTATTCATGGTGACAAGACCTTTCAATTTGTATGACTATTTTTGACCTTTCGGCCTTGGCCTTAGAGTTTAACCCACTTGGTAAAAAAAATAATTTACTTTAGCAGTGACTTTTGAACAATTATAACTATTAGGGCTCTGAGCATACTTTACAGGTTTATTCCTTGGGAAAGATCCTCTAATAAATTTTCATTATCGATAATCAACTCAATATGTGAATTATCATACACAAGGCAGCTGGCTACTTTATAAGTGGTGAAAATAATCTATATAGAAAGTTCACTCTTTAATTATTATTAATTTTCAACTCAAAAATATATGTACTTAAGAGAAGTAATCTTGATACTAGTACATAGTATATATAAATAAACAATGAATAAGAACCTTCAGCCAAGTAAGAAAAGGAGTGCTAATTTAAATCTACAGTATAACAAATAGACCAGGAAGTAATATACCTGTAACACATGACCCATATATACAGGTATGTGGGTCATGTGTTACCTGTACAGATATTGTGCAAGTATTTGGCCGACAAGACAGGCGCCATTAAAATCTTCAGGTAACATTCATGTATGAATCTATTTGATAATTTAAAATCTTGTTTATAACAATGAGATAATTTTAAAAAATAACATGGGCATTAAGAATTGTCCTTACAGTATTTTGATTGTACATTGTAACTATATATATACATGATATACTGATGAGTCAACAAATTATACTACCGGTATGTGCATTCTATTTAAGGACCCTCTCTACACAAGTGCAAATTTTTTTTTGGACATTGAAAAAAATATAGTATATAAAAGAGTTAATATTGAGCTTCTATATTTAATTTTCAATGTATGGTGCGTGGCATTTACCCCCGGGGAAAAATGACTTCAAAGACAAGACAGTGTCAGTGAATAGAAATCATTACTAATTACTTTAATAGAGAAAGAACATGTTAATAACACATTCAGTTTATTTATCTTGGCTTTTTAAAATGTTAGGCTAAGAAAAACTTGGATTAATTACAAATTGAGTACTATATTGTAAATTTCTATTCTTTAGGTACCTGCAGACTGGCGTCAAGCAAATGTCATTCCTATATTCAAAAAGGGGGGAAGTTATGAGCCGGACACGAGAAAAGCTAACAGACGGACAGACAGACAGACAGACGGACGGACACGAAGCCTATAACATAATACGTCCCGTCTTAAGACAGGCATATAAAAAGAGAAGTTACATTTACTTTTCAGAACAAAAAAAAACTAAAACCTGATTTGGTTTCTTTTATGGAGATTATTAAATTAGTTTGGCAACTTTTTGATCACCCTTCATACATTCACGGCAGCAAAGTTTTTTTTTTTCGTTGGTGTTACACCTTTTTCTTCATGTCAGACATTCAAACAAAAAGACTGATTGAATTTGTATGTTGTTAATGTCCCTCTCAAGAATTTTTCACTCATATGGAGATGCCACCACTTGCCGATGGAGAGCTACAAATTTTGTCCTAAACTCGACACTCATGCAGGACTATTGAGCAGTGAGGGATCTTTTTCATGCCAGTACCTTCTGTGACAAAGGACCTCTATTTATTTGCAGTCTCCAGTGGGATTTGAACCCACGACGTAAGGGTTGACTCTGCGACTCTGGAGTAGACGTTCTAACCACTGCGCCACGCGGGCAACATTGATGATATCAACTAATTCTTAATTTTTGTTCTCTTACATTAAATGAAATACTGTATGTATTCAAGTTTTAAAATTGTTATTCCAAAGATTTATTTTAAAGTTAATGCATTAAATACCATAAACAAGAAATATATTGTTTACCTAATAAGACTGTCTATCTAAGCATCTGTGAAAAGGTGAATAATTCAATTATTTTTAAGTTTGAAAAATATAAATTAAATGAGATTCCCTTTTCTGCAATGATCAATGCTGCAGATTTTGACTTGATGCGGCAGTGCATGAAAAATGAGAAATTATTGATCACTGGTAATTTTTTTTGGCCTTGTTTATTTTATTGAGGTGATCTAAGAATGTTTTAACAAATGCCTTTTTTCATGCTAGGTTTACTTAAATCATGGACCTCCGTACAAGTGCCCAGGATGTGATGCGATGTGACCTGTGTGAGACCGCTGTGGTACAGATGCACTGTGATACTTGTCTTATCAACCTGTGTACAGCTTGCGTAGGAAAACACATGATATCTGATGAATCCAAAAAACATGAAATTGTTAAATTTACTCTGAGAAAAACTACCCCCCTTTACCCTGCATGCATATCTCACGCCAAAGAACGATGTGAAATGTTCTGTAATCAATGTGAGATTCCTGTGTGCGCCACCTGCCTTGCTTCTGATCAACATCTGGGTCATAAATTATTAAAAATCTCCCAAGTTTTAGATAAAAGAAAAGAAAATATCACAAAAGAACTAGCTGAATTAAATGAAAAAATTTACCCCACCTACCAGGACATTGCCTCTGATGTACAAAACAGAATGAGTCAGGGACTACTTTTGGATTTAAACTTTACAATAAAAAGCTATTTTGTACTTTTTCCTACCCTTAGTGCTCAGGTGAGCGATGTGGCCCATGGGCCTCTTGTCAAAATTACTTTAGAGTAGATCAAAGATGTCCTTACATTTTAGACTAAATTTTGAAAATGTAATTAATCTACTGGTAGCCCTAGTAGGGGTAAATTGAAGTTAAAATTAATGTACATAAAGGTTTTTAAGAATATCAATTTATAAGTACAACCACACTGACCCTTAGAGTACACAGTTAAACATGTTACTTTTATATTAATAGAAAATAATTTTCTTTAAATGAGGCTTCATTCATTAGGCTATAGCGTTGTTGAATGTTAACTTTCCTTGAAAAACTTTGAAAATTGTTTTTTTCTGTTTGTAAAATCAAGTTTTGACTTTTTTGTATGACTCCATATTCCTCTTCCTTTAGGTGGAGGATTGATGATAAAGATTCTGAAGAGGAATGCCACGTTTGAGGAGAAGGATTTGTCTGGAGGTCCCCCCGCCGCTCAGAACTCTCGCCTCAACGTCCCAAAGAAAACCAAACTGTTTGTGGACCAGACCATGAGGGAGAGAGAGAGCGCTGTCAGTATGTATCACGTCCAAAAAAAAAAGGAAATTATATTGTACATGATTATTTCTCATGACAAGACTTTTTTGGTACCAAAATTTTTGATTTCATGACTTTAATGACCATTGGAATTTGATCTACTGTTATAAAATTTTTAAAGCCATGACTAAACTCTTGAACAGTTTGTGCTATGTTTTTCATTTCTTCAAGACAAGACCTTTCTTTGTGTACCAACATTTTATGACCTCTTGACCTTAGAGTTTGACATATTAAAAAATACATTTACCCTTGGCCATAACTTTGGTGATAGGGGTTTCTTATTGCATTTGTGTATTTTTTATGAACTTTCTTTGGATACCAGCATTTTGACCCCATAATCTTGGAGATTGACATACACAGTGTTGAACATTTGTGCAAAATTTTTTATTGCGATTGCTAAATACAGGAAGTCTTTTTGCACTGAAAACACATAAAGTCTCTCTCACTTATCTTTCATCTGAAACAATATAATTTTACAAATGATATGTACTGAAAGCAGGGTAGTAAAACTTGGTTATAACAAAGTCACTGGGACCTATGAAATTACTCTGCTATATCTGTAATTTGTTGTATTCATATAAGGAAGTCTTTAAATTGAACTTTTTTACACTTTTTTAAAGGCCTGGGAAGTAACTGTGAGATGAAACTCCATAGTCCACCATAAAACTTAATCTGTTAATGTACAGAAAATATAGGATTATTCATTCATTTTTACATTTTAAACTTAGAATTTTTTTTCTCTTGTCCACATTGTTGATTATATAATGTGTATTAACCTATAAACATAAATACACATGTATGTTTTAAAGATTTTCATGGTCTATTTGAAAGTGTAGCCTCTATATGAAATTTTTTGCCCACAGGGAGATCAAAGTCTGTAATAACTTTTTCACTGCAGGAATTTTATTTTTTTCACTTGCCCTTCCTGACATTCAGCAACAAACAGATTGTCATTTGTATCTATACACAGTCCCCAGGGAGCATTCAGTCCACAGTCTATGTAACGGAGGAACTGTCCATCCTGGTCTATGATGTGGACACAGTCATTGAAATTATCAGCTGTAAGGATGTGACTCTGACTGTCTGTGGTGATTCCTAGTGGACGAAATCGTTTGTTCTTTGGAGCAGGAGTATGTCCAGTGTATCTGAATCTCAGTTTCCCGGCCTGATTGACCACCACTACTGCTTTAGCTTTACAGTCAGACACACAGATATCCAGGTTCCTGTTCTCTGTTATGTATCTGTTAGAAATACCAGATGAATAGAGAGGTTTACCTTTATCATCAAACTGAATGGTTTGTTTCTTTGTGGAGCCAGAGTAACAGACAACTTTTGTTTGTTTGTAATCATCACTGTTCATGATAACCAGGAGGTCACCAGAGGAGGTACTACAGACACTCCAAGGTTCCCAGTTCTGTAGTCTGATCACCTCCTCTATCCTCTCATTCTTCACAATGTTCACAGTTCTGTCTTTGTTATCAGTATAAACTAGATCTCCACTTTTTGTCACTGCTGTGTCATATGGACATTTCCCTGACTTGGTTGTGATTGACTTGAGTAGTGATCCTTGATTGATGCTGTAGAGTTTCATGGTGTTGTCATCTCCTCTTGTCCAGATTTCTTCATCACTCAGACAGGCCACATTGTAAAGTCTATCATACCCAGTGTCTATGGTGGTAACAGTCTCTGGTTCATCAAGCAGCTGTTTGACTGGAGGAGAGGATCCAGCTCCTGGTGATTTCTGTGTTGTCTTCATGCTGTAGCCATGTTTATCTGAAGTGAAGGAACTTGGTGAAAAGGCTCCAAACAGTTTACTAATCTCTCCTCCTTGGATTCTGCCTTGTGTAAATTTTGGTAAAGATGGAAGAATTTTTTCAGGTAGATTTTTATATCTTTCTATGTTAATAGATTTTAAATTGGAAAGCTTTGAAACTTCATTAGACTGTACAACAGTATAGGATGTGTCGATTTCCTCCTTGATGTCAGACATTGTCTTGTTTATTTCATCCAGATGTTTCGATCTGTAGAGTTTGTAACTGTGTGTTTTTCATCTCATCAACTTCAGCTTTAAGTTGAGACAGACGGACGCCGGACAAAATGTGATCAGAAAAGCTCACTTGAGCTTTCAGCTCAGGTGAGCTAATAAAAAGCATATTCATTTATTTTTCTTCAGTGTGTACTTTTTCTGGTTTTGCCACGGAAACTTAAATGGCAAGTGGCTTTATGCCCCATTTGACGCACTTGCTATTACAAACCCAGCTGAGGTACTCAATAACTAGATTAGCTATGTACCTTTCAGGGTCATTATGAGAGTTCCCTCCTCTCGGCCAAACTGTCCGAACTTGAGCCCGGTGACGACGTCGTCTGTCTTGATGACGTTGACAAGGTACTTCTCCTTATAGATATGGACCTGACAGTTATTGAGGGCCACTATCACCGCCTTAAAGCCCTTACTCTTGTAGTCTATTACCTCCATAGTCGTCATACTCCCCGGTAATTTTACTGTCCACAACTTCTTACCCTAAATAATTTACAGATAATCTACAATCTTCTAGCTGCAATTCATTTATTCAATTAAATATGAAGTGAAGAGAAGAATGATACTTTTTGTCCACACAAAATAAAATTAATATAAAAAGGTGTATGGTTCACAGATTTATTTTCATCCCATTTTATTTTCAGAATTTCACTCC
The DNA here is from genome assembly GCA_003671525.1 of Saccostrea glomerata. Taxonomy (NCBI): domain Eukaryota; kingdom Metazoa; phylum Mollusca; class Bivalvia; order Ostreida; family Ostreidae; genus Saccostrea; species Saccostrea glomerata. The sequence continues at coordinate 176,595 of PRKT01000887.1, read as the reverse complement.
TTCTAACAAATAATGTACATGTACATAATTTGGCGCAATCAATGGATATGGAGTAGTTGGCATAATCATGAATTAGTGCTACACATATTCATGCTGTACATTCTTTTTATTAGTGAATTCTTAGCGGTATTCATGAATTAGCGCATCCTCATCTTCGCCAAAGCCGCTAAAATATGAAGCCCACTATTTAAAGTACCCTGTACACATACAGACTATTATCCCATTTTAAATTCAGCCACAACTTACAGTTCTGTAAACAGGTAAAAGAAATTATACCATGTTCGTTGATTTTGCCCACTTTAATAAATACACCTACCTATGAGTGGGGTGAAAGGAGCAAAACTGAAATCGGGGTAAAAAATTTCCCTGCATACAGTAATTCCCCTGACTGTATAGCATTTAGACATGCATGAGATTAATTCATCTAGTACAAACAATGCCTTAAATGTATACATTTTTTTTACCTTAGATGTGTAGCAGTGAAGAGATTCATCCATTGTTCCCACGTAAATTGTTTTGTTGATCCTTTCCAGTCCTACAGGCTGAGAATTCAACTCAATACAGTTCTTTGTGGGGTCAGTAGTTCCTCTAAAAATTTAATTAGAATTTGTGTAAACTTAATATTGCATAACCAGTTATATTCTGAATTCAAACATCTACCAGATTTATGAGAATTTAATTCTAGTTTGAATGAAACATAACTTCACATTACCAAATAAATTCCATAAATCTTCTAGATTTTAAAAATTGAATTCCAGGGTTTAAAAAACATAACTTTACATTACCAGATAAATTCTGTACAAAATTTAACTGTCAGTGATACCTTTTTAGTGTGTATATACATCCATTACGACAAGCTACCACAATCCTATACTCCACGTCATAAAGACCAGTCACACTGAGAAACACAGGTACCGCCGGCAAATCAAGCTGTAATACAGACACAGTGTAAAGCTGCATGTCTAGTGTCTATGTCAGAAAAAATTCATTTATATATTTTTAATTAAAGATTTTTTTAATTACAGTTGAACTTTGGTATCTCAAACATTGAAGAATGAGGTTTAACTGTATTATTTTTAGAAAAATAATTGTACTTTGGTTAACAATATTGGTGCAACATTGTATTACATGTATTTCCTAGTTGCAAATTTTCTGTTGAAGGTCTTGACTTACTGTGGTAAGTACAGTGAAGGCCTCAGGGTCAAGGACATACACTGATTTACTCTCTGTCCCCAGGACCAGACAGCTGATGGCGTCTTCCTCAGCCATAGACTTCTTCATAGTACTTAAACAAGTTATCACAGTCTACAATAGTGAACAAATTCTGATTAAGCAAGAACTGATCAAACAAAATCATTATTTAGATCCGGACACTATAAGGTAAGAACTGCATGATGATAAAGATATTCTGTGATAAACATGAATATTTTGTTCTTTAATCATTTAACCTCCTGTCTTGCTTAATAAAAATAAAATGTAAGTGCACTGTAAACTTCTTAAGTTTTTACATGTTTGGTTATTTTCTCTATGAAAGTTCTGCAATATATTCTTTTGAATGGAACTTCATTTTAGTGGTGTGTTTATACTAGGTTTTCCTGTTTCTTTAGTGGTGTGTGTTTGTACTAGTTTTACCTGTCTCTTTAGTGGTGTGTGTTTGTACTAGTTTTACCTGTTTCTTTAGTGGTGTGTGTTTGTACTAGGTTTACCTGTTTCTTTAGTGGTGTGTGTTTGTACTAGGTTTACCTGTTTTTTTAGTGGTGTGTGTTTGTACCAGGTTTACCTGTCTCTTTAGTGATGTGTGTTCGTACTAGGTTTACCTGTCTCTTTAATGGTGTGTGTTTGTACCAGGTTTACCTGTTTCTTTAGTGATGTGTGTTTGTACTAGATTTACCTGTTTCTTTAGTGATGTGTGTTTGTACTAGATTACCTGTCTCTTTAGTGGTGGGTGTTTGTACTAGGTTTACCTGTTTCTTTAGTGGTGTGTGTTTGTACTAGGTTTACCTGTCTCTTTAGTGATGTGTGTTCGTACTAGTTTTACCTGTGTCTTTAATGGTGTGTGTTTGTACCAGGTTTACCTGTCTCTTTAGTGATGTGTGTTCGTACTAGGTTTACCTGTCTCTTTAGTGGTGTGTGTTTGTACCAGGTTTACCTGTCTCTTTAGTGGTGTGTGTTCGTACTAGGTTTACCTCTTTCTTTAGTGGTTTGTGTTTGTACCAGGTTTACCTGTCTCTTTAGTGGTGTGTGTTTGTACTAGGTTTACCTGTTTCTTTAGTGGTGTGTGTTTGTACCAGGTTTACCTGTCTCTTTAGTGATGTGTGTTCGTACTAGGTTTACCTGTCTCTTTAATGGTGTGTGTTTGTACTAGGTTTACCCGTCTCTTTAGTGGTGTGTGTTTGTACTTAGTTTAACCGTCTCTTTAGTGGCGTGTGTTTGTATCAGGTTTTACCAGTCTTTTTAGTGGTGTGTGTTTGTACAAGGTTTACCTGTTTCTTTAGTGGTGTGTGTTTGTACTAGATTTACCTGTCTCTTTAATGGTGTGTATCTGTACTAGTTTTACCTGTCTCTTTAGTGGTGTGTGTTTGTACTAGATTTACCTGTCTCTTTAATGGTGTGTATCTGTACTAGTTTTACCTGTCTCTTTAGTGGTGTGTGTTTGTACTTAGTTTACCCGTCTCTTTAGTGGTGTATGTTTGTACTTGGTTTACCTGTCTCTTTAGTGATGTGTGATTTAACTAGTTTTACCTGTCTCTTTAATGGTGTGTATCTGTACTAGCTTCACTGTTTCTTTAGTGGTGTGTGTTTGTACTAAATTTACCTGTCTCTTTATTTATAGTGATGTGTGATTTTATTAGTTTTACCTGTCTCTTTAGTGTTGTGTGTTTGTACTAGTTTTACCTGTCTCTTTAGTGGTGTGTGTTTGTACTAGGTTTACCTGTTTCTTTAGTGGTGTGTGATTTTACTAGTTTTACCTGTCTCTTTAGTGGTGTGTGTTTGTACTAGTTTCACCTGTCTCTTTAGTGGTGTGTGTTTGTATTAGTTTTACTTGTCTCTTTAGTGGTGTGTGTTTGTACTAGGTTTACCTGTCTCTTTAGTGGTGTGTGGTCGTATTAGGTTTTACCTGTCTCTTTAGTGGTGTGTGTTTGTACTAGTTTTACCTGTCTCTTTAGTGGTGTGAGTTCGTACTAGGTTTACCTGTTTCTTTAGTGGTGTGTGTTTGTACTAGGTTTACCTGTCTCTTTAGTGATGTGTGATTTTACTAGTTTTACCTGTCTCTTTAGTGGTGTGTGTTTGTACTAGTTTTACCTGTCTCTTTAGTGGTGTGTGTTTGTACATATTGGCAAAAGTTTCACAATCTCCAACATCCTGTAGCTGTAGAAATCTCAGTGATCTCACAGTTAACACAATGCCTTCAGCCCTACATGAAAACAACTAATATTTTAAAGACAACCTGTTGAAGCTAGAGTTTGAAAGAGGTGACTTTAACAAGTGATAAATTTTAAACAAATATTATACCATAGATCTGCTTTTCCATTACAATGTTAATGCTCTTTTGCATAGACATCTGGTATGATGGTTTGCAAGTTTACTTTCATAGCCTACCTGTAGTCATGCCATCTTTACTAATGATAAGTAGGACTCTCTTACCTCATTCCCTCCAGCATTTCCCGCAACACAAATATATTAATCTTTTCCTAAAACATTCAACACATTGTTCCATAACTTAACATACTATAAATTTTACAATGTATTTATCTTTTTCTGCAATACTCGATATGTAATATTTTAACTGGTTTAAAACAGCTTCAAGCCACAAAAATTCTGACACATTTGTCATACAAGCTATTACCTCTTTGACCTGATTCCAGAGATCGGCCTCCACTGGATTGACCTCAAGTGTTGGCAAGGTGAACTTGAAATACGGCCTCAAATTCTTGTATACGTAAATGTACGGACCTGAGGCTACAGCTATGGCTGAAATATCACAGTAATTAATTTGTTAATTATTATTCTCATATGAACTTGAATATTTTTATATCAAACATATTTCATTGGTTAAATCAAACTGATAGTATAAGTATAAAACTTTCGTCTTAAAAATTCATATGAAATTTTGGGTTGATATACATGTATCATGTGGTTAAAACTCTGACAGGGATAATTAAACATAAATAACTACCTTACAGTTTTCATTTCTAGTAAAAATCTAGTATACCTGGTGTCCGGGGTTCATGTGTGTCCATGTAGAATGTCACAACCCCTGTTGGTAAGTCAATTATTGTGTGCTCACTCATTAAATTTGTCCCTGAAACATACAAAAGGAAATTTATTAATTATAGGTTAAAGTTTGAAATTATGAACAATTTATTGTTTGCAAACTAAAAAAAAAAAGAACACCTGAATATACAACTGCATATAAAACTAGCACAAGAGATTATTCTGGTACCTTTGTAGACTTTGAGTTTCATGTTGTATGTCCCCGTTCCTAGATCAGCAATGATTAATTTCCAGTCACCGTCGGCTTGGACATCAGACAGACAGATACACTGGGTCAATGTGTATAGAGAGGCGACAGGGTCCTTATAAGCATCCAGCCATTTATCATTTCCCATTGTGCTACAAAATCCAGTTAGTATATAGGTCCCTGGTTTTAATATAGATCAGGATTGACTAACGGCATGTGACATGCATTAAGTGCGTTTAGACTGTGATATCACATGACTTTGTTTTTAAGTTGCATTACCAAACTAAAGCCTGAACAGTGCTGAATTGAAATAGAGAGTGTTTGTTTTACATCTATCTGCAATACATATATTAAATCAAACAAAGTTTATATTTTTTGCTGAATTTTTATTGGTACTCTTGCGAGAACATAACTTCAAGAAGACGTACATCAGTCTAGACTGTGTCTTGCATGGTTTGACGTTTGAAAAGGCGGATCAACTATTCAACTGTGAGCTTTGTATAGGACTGCGCTTGCCCCAACTGTCAAACCAGGGTGTTGCTAAAACGCGGAACGGAAAACGGAACGGAACGGAAAACGGAAAATACTTGTCAAGCAAATGACAAAGATTCGATATAAATCAGATAAAAGAGCAATATTCTTGTGGTAAAATTCATTTCTAATAAAAATTTATTTTAAACTATTATATATATATTTATGAGTCATCCACACATACAGAATGATACTGAAATTCGACCCCCCCCCCCCCCC
>PRKT01000887.1:125793-165844 GCA_003671525.1 Saccostrea glomerata | reverse complement strand
GGGGTCACGGGGCCATATGGGAATCGAGTTATTGTATAACATTTGATTGTAAAACGCAAAAATGTTTCTTTTGATATAAGGCCATTCCAAGTTTTTTCTCTGATTAGCGTCCACCCATCTTTCAAAAACCTACCTACCAATTCGCTAAAAACACACAAGCCAAAACATAAACACAGGCTTAAAGGTAATAAAAATAATGCCCTTCAAATGATTTAATCTAACTACACTGCTTTAATAGAAGAAATATCTATTCTTAAGCAAAACAAGGGATTAAATGCTTAAAATACGCCCAATAAAACTTACCGTAAAGAATTATTTGGAGAAATTGACAAAATTAAAAAATTTCGACTAAATTAATCAATTTCAGGACTCCTGATATTGTGTGTTTTTTCTTTTATGGGGTGTCAAAAACCAAGGTGCACGCGGACGCTAAACATAGAAAAAACTTGGAATGGCCTAACTGGAAATGAAAGTTTTACACACACTCACACAGAGATGTGAATTTATAACCTTGAACTTTGAACGTCAAAATAAATCTATAGGTGTCTTCCTTTCAGCATAGGTTGTTGTGGTATAAAATTTCCTTTCTAAAGCTCAAGGGCTTATCGAGATATTGCACGGACACAAAGGTGTTCAAACAGACATAAGTTTGATTTCATTACCTTAATTGACCCATTGACATTTTTACCTCAAAATCAAGAGGGGTTTTCCATAATTTCACTACAAAATCTCAAGAAGTGTTACAGACAGAACTACAGACAGGGGCACGGAAGGACAGGCAGACCGAAATAAAATAATATCCTCCACTTTCAGCGGGAGACATTACAAACGAGCAAGCTCAGCCAGTTGTGTCTCTTCTCTAAGTATATCCTTTGTATGCTTTAACAAGTCAGTTCGCTAAATTGCATCGGGATCGAAATGATGTAATGAAAACGAAAGTAAAACTAATAAAAACTGAATAACTTCAAAATCTCTATTCAACCAATGTTTGTGTCATAGATTTAAATACATAAATAATATCCTTCAACATACTTTACAAAAGTCCTTCAATTAACGCGTCAAACACTGTGCGATATGAATTCATACAACAGTATGCTTAACTGCATAGAACACATTTCACGATCAGATGCGAACCAGTTTAATTACTGAGAACCAGGTTTTTTAAAAGAACTGTTTGAAACTGTGAAGTAAAAATAAATTTAAGCATACATGACTTTCTTATTTAAGTTGAATTTAAATTTTAACAGATTACCGTGGTGTTAAATAGGGATTTCTTTGTTTAATCTATACTGATTTTACTGAGAAATGAAATTAGCTAGAGTGATTTGCTGCAGAACTACCTCCCAGAATTCCAAAACGCGCAAGCGCATTTGAGGTTCTTCGTATCATAACTAGTCAGCCCGCGGGCTGACTAATCATCCATGCAAGTTTGGTCATCATATTAGGCTTATATATACTTATACTTGGAAATAATTTTAACCTACACCATTAACATGCACCAACAATGTTAACCTGCTCCAAACATTCCTTTGCTGAAATTGCAGCATCTGAAACCTCATCTGGCACAATGAAACATACTAGTTTAAAGCTGAACAGGATTTGTAAAAGGAATGTGTCTGCCATTTTTGTTTGGAGAATTGCTTATATACCTGCAGACCCTTATATAAAGGGCATGCAGGACTTAGTCACTGTTCTGTGTAATCAGTCGACACTGGTTAAGACAGTCGCATGCTATACAGCATTCAGTAGCGACAATAATAACGTAATAGTCTTTGTCTACTGCAGGAAAGTACATGTATTTAGATACCAATTAAATGTACTGGTCAGTGCAGTATACAAACAAACACAGATACGGGTCACCGTTCCATGCTGATACGTGTGACAATAAAGCAGTCAGGTGTGACAAATCTGAAGAGTATACCCTGGTGTTGATTTATTGTAGATAATGATATCGAAAATGGCAAAAAAGTAGAACTACTTAAAAGCTCCAAAAACCTTATTCTTGGACGCTTAGGGTATCACATAAGCTCCCCCAGCTTTGTTGAGGTGAGCTAAAAATCATAATTTTAATTTATTTAGAAAGCTCTTGTCACAGGCAATACAAATAAATAATAGATATTTTATTGGCACAAACACAATTACAGTAATTGGTAAAGGCCCATAGAAAACATAGTATAAAACAATTAAAAGCTCCATCTCTTTTCATTCAAAAGTTATGGCCGATTCAAAGTAATATTTAAATTTTTAAAAGTATGTCAAATTTTAAGGTCAAGGGGTCAAAAATCATAGAGTATTTAGAAAGGTCTCATCACAGGTAATATACTGTTAAACATGTGTAATATGAAAGCCCTATATCTCTTCTCATTCAAAAAATATTAGCAAGGTTCAAGTTTTTGTGATGTACCAACAGAACAGAGTGACAGATGGACAGACACATGAGATCACTTGCGGGGGACAAATACAAGAATTGTGATCCTCCACTTTCAAGGTCTCGTTGGTTTAGGGGTCAATCTTAAACACCATCGGTATGACTGTGCCTTGGAGGTCAGGTGTATTTATTCTTTAAGGAGGAGTGCCACATCAGAATTTTATATTCAGAGATCCTTAAGACATGCCTTTTCAACAATGCAAGATTTTAGCCTTGTACATAATTCACCAATTTCAGCTCTAAATTAATTTATAAGATTTTTTTGTATTTTTTTTTTAAGAGAAAGTAAAAAAAAATGTTTTCTTTTCATAAAATATTCTTTATCATGTTTATGGTTTATGTTTATGGTTACAATTTTGATAATAAGTTGCATTAAGTGGCTAAATAAAGCTACATGTTATTTCTATATAGCTATAAACATGCTTATTTAAAATTTACACCTGTAAGTGACCAGTTAAATACACTTGACATTTTACTTCAAGCAATTTCAGACGAGAGATACTATCTTTTAAAAGAGTGGTCACAAAAAAGTAAATTTCTTCGAATTTCCAAACAGGATTTTTAAAAAAAAACTTATTTCTTTGGGGGGGGATTTCCAAACAGGATTTTTAAAAAAAACTTATTTCTTTTGGGGGGGGGTCTTTCCCCTGGCACCATGACCTCACTTCCCCACCCCACTCTCACCCCCACCCTCTAGATCCCGAGACATGAATGGTCATATTTTAATCAAAGATCTTATATACGAGATACTTTAATTTAAGCTACTTCGTAAACAAAGGCTATCAGTGACTTGGCCATGTTGGCTTCATTTTTTATGAGTTTAACATTGAGATGTTCTGGTATTCTATTTATAACATTTACCTGCGTCGTCCATCTGCTGAGCTGCTGAAGAATAGAAAGATCCGTTCATAGAACAGCAAAATCAGAAGAAATCTCAAAGTCTCAATAAATCGCCAGGAAAATATGTCAATACTCGCCAAGTCTCTATATCTGAGTGATTACCAGTTCACGTGGTCAAAAACACGCGCCAAGCATGGCGTGGTCACTGGGGCATGAAACTTGTGAATATAGCGAGGTAGAGGTTCTACATGCCTTGATATGGATTTCTCACTTTTAGGGCAGTGACTGGGGAGATATAATATATATACATGTATGTTGCAGTTATTGAATAGGATAGAATAGAATAGAATTTATTACCAAATCAGGGCCCATTTTTTAATAATATATAATATGTATTCTGAATTTACTATTGATTACAATTCAGTGATAGGGCAGTCCCCTTTTTGCATGTCGCAGTATAGTCATGCGGGAAAATAATTGTGTATGAGAGAATTGAACTGAACAAATTTAGACCCCCCAACTCGCCCATGGAAACAACAGGATTTTCCAGTCGATTTTTTTTTCTATGCCTTCCCTCTTTCAAAAACGACTGTGCTTCGTCCTTCATATTTAAAATTTACCAAATGTCCGATGGTGTCAGGTTGACAAAGAGCAAAGTAACTAGTTTTAATAAAAAGTATTCTTGTCTTATGCATTGTCAAACACTATCTAAATGGATTTCATTTTGATAAGGGATGGTAGTTATCTAATAACTTTTCCCATAAAAATAAATTAATTACCTTTGGTGCTGAACATCAGAAAGATGTATTTTGGACATTATTGGTTCAAATGGCTTCTGTCCTTCGGAATGTAGAACTTTCTGGACATCTTGTGGGTTTGGGGTCCCTCCAGGATCTAAAATATATTCTTCTTTCTTATAATTCATGAATTGATGCATTACTGCATATGTAGAAGTTTTAGAAGGGACCTCTATTAATATAGCAATATTTAAGGTTGAAGTTTTGGTATTACTTATTGAGATAGCTAAATTTAAACATAACTAACGATACATTCCACTAGCAAGTTACATAACTATTGTACATTTAGGCATCATTAAATTGATAAAATTTCTTATCGCTAATTTTAATCATTTATTTTGATTAACTGCCTTCAACTTTACAGAAAAGGTATTCAGAACTTCCTTATATTTAGCAGTTTTACAGACACATACCGGCAAAAACTGGGTATGGCTTTATCTTCTACGGCAGTGGTTGCTTATTCCTCAATGGCACCTGATCCCATCTCTGGTGTCTTAGAGGTCTGTGTTTGCTCCAGCTGCTCCTGATTTGTATAGTTTTAATGGACTTTTGAACTTGAATACTGTTCTTTATCTCCATGTCTAATATAGTCTGTTTTCTTTGCCTTTTCTTACACAGTAATGGTTTTTTGTCTTAGACAAATAATGCATTGAACATAATATAATCTGGCCAATCTCAGATTCATTTCAACCTTGATGGTTGTCTTTGTTTAAACAGAAGCCAGCTGCAATTACAGTTCTCTTTCAAGGGCACCTATACATGTAATAATTTTCTCCACTCAATGGTATACATGTATTAATTTTCAGTAACACCATAATATTTATGCACAGAAAATGCTAATTCAGAATACAAATTATTATGCTATATTCCTGAACCCAGCTAGGTCAAACATACATTCCAATAATCTTAGATAATGCATGCATAAAAAATAATGTGTGCAATATAAGTTACATCATCAGATCATATAATGGCCGGTATATATTATAATTACCAGTAATAATCCTAATGCTAATTCTTAATTTCATCACAATGGTATATTAGGTACAGGAACATATATTTTCACATACAAGATATACAAAATACATATGGTCTAGTAAGGAAGAGTAGTGTCAAAAAAGAAAGTATTACTGAAAGCTGAGCTAGGCCAATATCTTTTTAGCAAACAAAGACATGCAGCTTTATCAGTGAGTCAACATTTGTGATGGACATAATTTTTCTCAATTAAACTTGTATGTATTTACACGAGAACAATACTTCTTATGAATAAGTTTTACACATAATGAAAAACATGGACATTCCATTACATAGCTATGAAATTCATACCTAAAGTATTTTTATTACATATTAATTAAATTACATATTCTTAAAGATCTACCAGTGTCAATTAGAAGTTTGAGTTTACAAGTTTTAATGTAAATTAATTGTTAATACAATTCTTGAATTTTATTTTATCTATGCTCATAATTCTGCCAGTCTTAAAAAAATTGACCTAACAGTATTTTATTTTTTCATAATAGACTTTATCCATGTAATCATGGTAATACTGATTGAAATTTTGATTAATCCACACATAAGACAGACCACACAAATTCAAAATATCTCTTAATATACATCTCTTAATACATTTGTGTGTATACATTTCAACCATGGGTGCATGCCTTAAAATAAATAAACCTTCAGAAAAGTAGAAAGCAATTTCTCTCATTTAAAGCCCGAGATAATAAGCACCGCCTTCAGATTTACCTGATCTGTATCCTTCTGTCAATCAAATGAATTAAGGTCCATCGGTGGCCCAAGTTTCAGTGGTTCCTCTGGGTTGGTGTGCACAACTGGTGGTTATAAAGTGGAAATGCATTTTCTCTCTGTTACTCTGATCTGCCTTTGGGTATTAAGTAACCAAAATAAGCATGCTAAATGTATAGTTATGATAAACAATAGTGCCTCTTTCAAAGTTGTGAATTTCAAGGCTTTTGGTTTAAAATAGTCAAACCAAAGTCAGTTGTTGGAAAGTTGTTACATGATACTCAGGTGACCTATAAGGCCCGTGGGCCTCTTGTTTTTTTATCACATATGTTTATTCAATGCATCTGCATCTTTTAAGTGCATGATTTGTAACAAAGTAAAGTTCGAAAATCACATTTCTGAGAGTTGGGTGTTCCACATATTTATTTTTCAGATGATTTTGGGCTGGGATTTCTGATTAAAGTGAACTACCAGCAACTATTGTCCAGTGGGAAACGTTACCGACTTGACACCACTAGGTCTGAAAATTCACTTAGAATAGTCTTAGTTTACTCTTTGTGTAGTATTTCTTCCCTCTATGTGAATATCATTGTGTGAGTGAACTTTTAAAGTGTGATAATGGTATTGGTGTGATATCTCTCCTAACAGCTTCCTGTATGTCATCACTGTGAGCCTACTTTTAGTGAATATTATTTGCAAAGATAAAAACTAATATTGTAATTTATATTTAAAAAAACTTGCATTAGTGATATACATTCAGTTGCATTTCTTTTGAGAATTTCTTGCATATTGAAGAAAGTTTGTAATTAATACATGCAGATGCAAGCAGTGATGTATTGGTTTTCTACATCACAAAATTGTTATGACTGATATTAGTGTTTTCTTTGTTATAATGATCTTAACTTTCAGACCTCTAGGAGATAATGTGTATGTATACTTACATGAAGAGGAGGCTGTTGGTTGTATTGTTACCCAGGAAACACCTCGACTGCCCTCACAAGATGATTTAGAGGAAACCCCAGCAATTACTGCAGGTAAGGTCAAAGGTTAATTATTAGAGAGTTCAGCAATGTCTACTCAATAAGCTTCTTAACCTGTTAATTTCTCATTTCTGTGAGGAATTTTGGATGTAAATATTGTGTATAAAAATATGTAATATAAAAAAGAAAATATTCAGGTAAGTATAAAAGTTAATTTAGGTTTAATGAAAAATTATACATGTGCTTGTATATAAGTGTTTAGAAGTGAACTTTTCATACAAACATGTATGATTATGTGTACATTTAAGTTGAAGTTTGTCTATAAAGATTATTTTACATCTTAATCTTATTTCTTAAATCAGTTGCAGTCAAACCTACAAAGGAAGCGAAGAAAAGAGCAAAGCTTCCTAAGGATGTGATGTCATCTCACTCAGCAGAACCACAGCTTCTGTCATTCCAGAATTCCTCTCCCAAACCAGCTAGAATTTCCTCTGTTAGAGCGCTCAGTCATGAAAGGGCCTCAGAAAGTGAAAATTCTCAGGAGTCTACCATTACTGACTGTGTACCCAATTTTGTGTTCTTACCCGGGCAGTTTGAAATCATTTTGTGTGTTGACAATGCTGAATTCTATGGAAGCAGGTATTGTTTTCATACCTTGAACCAAGTTATCAGGCCGTTCATAGAACAGCAAAATCAGAAGAAATCTCAAAGTCTCAATAAATCGCCAAGAAAATATGTCAATACTCGCCAAGTCTCTATATCTGAGTGATTACCAGTTCACGTGGTCAAAAACACGCGCCAAGCATGGCGTGGTCACTGGGGCATGAACTTGTGATTATAGGTAGCGAGGTAGAGGTTCTACATGTCTCACTTTTAGGGCAGTGGCTGGGGAGATATATATGTTGCAGTTATTGAATTGGATAGAATAGAATAGAATTTATAATCAAATCGGGGCCCATTTTTATTAAAATAATATGCATTCAACAATTAAGGGGGGCCGTGGGAGGGGAGATAGGGGCTTACTTTTGATTACTATTCATTGAAAGGACAACCCCCCTTTTTTGTTGCAGTATACATGGTATAGTCATGAGGGGAAATAAGTGTGAAAGAATTGTACTGAAAAAAGTTAGACCCCGGGGGGTAGGTATGCACACGTAAATTATTTATGTTGATAAATGAAGATCGATCCAATAACCTTTAGAGGCATTGCATTTAACTAATATATAATGTGCAATTTAATAACTTTTTGAATACATGTCCTTGAAAACTGAAATTCATTTGTTCATAAAATTTATTTCACACAATTTATTTGCAAACTTTGAAAATAAAAAAAAGTTTCTCGATAATATATTTTGTTGATAATGTTTAAGATTTATATATATACCACTACAAAGTCGAAGTTTATTCAAGGCAGAGTTCAAACTTCAAACGCTGAAAGTTAGTCAATGACATGGTCTTAGGAACCATAAGGGGGAGGGAATAGGGAGCCGTGCTCCCAAGAAGTTTGCAGATATATAACACAATAGAAAACAGGACTCACAAACACATGTGTCTCGTTAATATGATCTTCTGATGACCTTTTTATTTTTTGCTTAAGTTATCAAGGATTTTTTGTTAGTTGATGACCTTTATATTTTTTGCTTAAGTTATCAAGGATTTTTTGTTAGTTGATAGTGCCCAAACTGAACATGTATAGCTGCCCCCCTCCCCCATCCCATGAAAGGGAGACTGTCACCCATCCCTTTTTTTCAAGAAAGATTTTTTTCTCTAAAGAACGAGGGCGCTTTCGATTGGCATTTGGCAGGAATCTGGGCGTAATGGAAAAGTGAAAATTTTATCGACATTTTACATGAAATTTTTACATTTTTTTTTTATTTTTGGGGTTCCTGTGCAACAGGAAAAGAAAATGTTTTCCCGAAATCGAGTTTTGATTTGCTAAAAAATAGCTTGAAAATTGGCCAGATTAGACATTTGGTACAAAATGGTACATTTCTTAAACATGTTTTTCTAAAATTTTTCTATCTCTGGGTCTTCGAACTCTCCATGATTTTTAAACGTTATTTGTGTGTATTTTAATTCAAAGAAACGAATACACATTTTCAAAAAATGGAGAGTAGACCCAGAGACCACGAAAAATGAACTTTTCCCAAAAAATTCAAAATGTGTGAATATGGTTTTTCTTTGTCCTTCTAAAATCTTCAGTTTATGTGTAGCGGTGATACTCAGTATGTTGGGCTACCAGTGTTCAGTTAACTCAAATCAAAAAGATTTAGGTTCGAGCCTTGCATGCATGCGGCATTCTTTTTTTTTTTCAAGCAAACAACCATTTATTTTGTCAGTTTCGTTTTATGCACTGATTTATTAAAATTTTGAATTAGATAAATTTTGGTTCAGTTTGGTTCTCGATCGAAATCAATTCCAATCTTCTATTCTATAATGTACATATACATGCATCTATGATATTATTATGATATGCTATTAATATTTTAGGTGTTTATTTTTTGGGAAACATTACTATGTTGTAGTACCCCCTAGGAAAAACGGACATAAATGTTATAATCTCACAAAGTATTTCAAACTAAATGAAAAAAAAACCCTTTAGACGAGCAGGTGTTGGTAAAATCTGACCAGTTATGTTCAGCCAACTAAATCATGGACATTTAGACCATAAATATTTCGTACCTCTGCATTTCATTTCCGGAAATATGCATTTCATTTCCGACATTTTTTAATTTCATTTCCGACATTTCTGTTTTCATTTCCGACATAATTTTGTTTTCATTTCCGGAATTTACCTGTGCGAGTCAAGGTAAAAGTTCTATGAGCATTAACTTTTTCACCACATCTAATGTGCACTAAATTAAATGTAAGTGCATGACAGCACCACATTTATGTGTAAGTCATTGATATATTTACAAAACTCAGATATTAGATTTCAATGATTTATTTATGTTTTTTCTTTATATTTTTCAAAGGTAAAGTCTTCATATTTGTTACTAAAAGTACTACATATGTATTTGAAAAATGTCGGAAATGAAAAGATGATAATTGCAAAAAATTCCGGAAATGAAATGCAGCCGTTTCGTACTATGAGTCCTGCAGATCACTTGCCAAATGCGCCCATCTTCTTTAGCATGAGAAATTTTGTTAAAAGGACAGATACAAAAAGACCCGCTTTGCTTTGGAAAATATGATGCGATAAATCTTTGTAATTCTAAAAGTTAGCCCCCTTCCAAAATAAGACAAGATTTTTGAGTTTTGGGCAATTTTAAGTACATTTTCTTTTTCAGGAGGTTGTTTTATTTTTTTTAAAAAAAAAAGCCCCAACCCTTTATTTAAGATTTTCCGTGCCTGTCTTAGAGAACAAAGTGTGGAAGAAAGCAAACATATATAACAAAAAACTATCGTTAAATAAATGTTTTACAAATAACCTAGATCTATTCGATAAATCAGATATAAAAGCAATATTCTTGACAGCATAAAAGGCATATCTAATAAAAAAAAAAAACTATCGTAAACTATTGTATTTTTTTATGAATCAATCACACCCTCAGAACTGCAAGCACTGTTGCTTGCGATTGTCTGTATAAAATACTTAGTTTACTAAGACTCAAATCCTGAGTATCCATCTGTTTTTTTAAAAAAGAATGTTCATTCATTTAAAAAAAGATATGTTATCTTGAAAAAGTCAGATTAAGGGAAAACATTTCACTAAAATAAAACAAAAACTAAAAAATTCTATAAAAAATATTTATGATATCAATACCCCCATCTGGATATTTGACATCTACATTATAAGTGGTGCTGTATTGAAATCTAAAATAAACTGTGGATGTAATGAGCCACCTTAAAATCCATTCCGATTTTTTTAGAAATGAAATCGCTGCATAGATTTTCATTTAGTGTTTTTACACATCTTATAATTAAGAATATCTGGAGGTAATAATAGTCCTCCAGATTGAGATGGCAGGTAATTGGTCAATTCGTAAAGTGTTAATTACTGTTTTTTTAACATCATGCCGTTACCCAGATAGTCCTGTGGGATTTTTTTAAAAATGATATTAAAAACATCACCATAAGCACTTTTAATTATGGTATGTCTATATCTTGCTGTTATCTATTAAACTTTTATAACAATTAAACATTTTAAATTGAAAATAAAGTGAAAGTTCAGACATAGACTAGTTCTGATTATGGCGACAACGCAGAATTAATTTCTTTACATCTGCGTTGGAAAATTATCTCTCCTGATTTCTCAAACAAGATTCATGGTTTTCTTAATTTTTTCTTGTCTATTGAAATTGAAATAAAATATACTCTTAGGTACATAAAATTCCCCAATCAAAATAAAAAACAGAATGTAACTTCTAACGTCTTTTTGTTTATATGAAAAGAAAATATCCAAATGTATATCTTGAAACGACTAACCGGTTAATCGGTCGCAACGTTTTGCGGTTAACCGATAGCAATTTAGCAATCGATTGCCATCCCTATTTTTTTCTGATTTTTTTTTTTTTTTGTAAGACAGAAGTTTTAATTTACCGTGTTCTTGTATATGTTTTTGAAGCCGATCATCCAGCAATTTACAAGTTTTGTCACCTATAAAAATAAAACATATACATATAAGGAAACATAACTTGGTTATAAGAAAATTATGCAACTCATTTAAATTAAGAAATGTGAAACAAAAATCTTCATAAGAAAAACAGTTTTACCAAAATTTTCCAAGATTTTGCAGTCTTTCCCTGATGTTAAAACAAGTGGATATCTTTGTAGCGACTTTAATGCCTAAAATATCAAAGAATCTGATGAGACTGTTAATTCAAAATTAATTAATTCATAATTTTACTGTATAATGACATGCATCTATTTTTACTCTAAAAACATTACAATTTTAAGCATTAATTAATGTAAATTTCTGGGCCTGAATTTTTATGTCAGTTAGCTCAAAAGGTCTTAAGAAGAAGCACCATGCTAGAGGTAGTATGTAGTGATTCAGTGGGCCCAGCTTCAAATTAAGTTCTATCAAATTGTCTGTTCTAGTTTAATATCTCATTC
This sequence comes from Saccostrea glomerata, assembly GCA_003671525.1. NCBI lineage: Eukaryota > Metazoa > Mollusca > Bivalvia > Ostreida > Ostreidae > Saccostrea > Saccostrea glomerata. The sequence continues at coordinate 153,998 of PRKT01000887.1, read as the reverse complement.
TTATTGCTTGACAGTTACACATCAATAAACAAATATGATTTTTATAGTGGGTTCCCAACAATACCCTCTATAAAAAACAACTTAATTTATACCTTTGCATAAACAAACTGTGTTTTTATGCCCTTCTCTGCTGCATCCTCTTTCCATTCTTTAAGCCACATTTCAAACAATGGATTCGGTGACTTTGTCTTTTTCTTCTTTCTTTTTCCGTACAGAGCCTGACTTTCCATCTATTTAAGAATATGATTTATAAGCAATTGTACTATCAGAATGTTTACAATGTGCAAACATTTATGATGCATTGAAAATGTAAGTTATAAAATAAATGCCGGTAAAATACATTTTGCAGAAGTTGAAATGATTGTAAGAATTTTAAAATATACTAAATGAATTAACAAAATTATCTTTTCTTGAAACACCATCAAAGAAAACCTCGTTAATTCTGACTTACGACGTCGATTTTGGAAATATGAAATATGGCGCCAATTTTACATATTCTTGACAATCCTGTCACCGAATGATTCGGTTAACATTAAAATGTTTAGAAAATATTAAAAAATGGATTTATATTTTACTGAAAATTTAATGATATATTACCTTTGCTCATAATAGTCTCTAGATTATATACAATCTATAAGAATCTGAATTTTTGTGTGTCAATCATGGTCGAGTTACTTAATTCATTTTCGAAGAGCATTTCCGGTGAAATTGTTTTCATTCGCAACAAATTACTAAGTTTTTAGTCAAAATCGATGGTTTACCAAATGAATAGCAGATGTAAATAAGGATCAAGAATTCCGTTTGAAGAGAAGATATTAAAACCTTTACAATGATGTCAAGCGAAGACAAAGATCAGATGGAAAATGACTCGATTGGGTAATTTTATTTTTTATTTTACTCTGCACTTTGCCATTTTATTAGGTCACCTGAGGTGACCTAAAAACTGAATGCATATCTGTCAGCTTTATAGCATGTTAAGACCAAAGAAAATACTTTACTAAATGTTGTTATACTTTTTTTAAAAATTCAAAAGTGACTTTTCTTCCTTTCTGTTTGTCTATTAAATATGATAAATGGTTGAGAAGGAAAAGATCTGTTGAATGTAAATTTCTCTATTTATACCAATCTTTGACCTCACCGTCAATAAGAACAGCTGCTTTGTCTTTCTTGATCACCTCTTCCCCTTCATTTGTTACATACTTGTATTGAAGTGATCTGGAAAATAAAATGTATTCAGAAACTCATATGGTTTTTACTTCCCTTTTTAATCAGTCATACTAACACCACATACTGTATGTACAGGGAAATTTTTGCCCCAATTTTATTTTCTCCACTTTCGCAGTACCCTTATTTGGCCGAATTTAAAATGGGGTGAATTCACAGAATAGATATAATTTCTTATTGAAAATTATGGATGGGCGAATTTAAAACTGGGCAAAATTGTCTGCATGTGTAAAAGGGTGAAAATAACACAAGGTGAATAACCCTGTATACAGTAATCTTACCCATGGTCTTGATTCCTGTGTCCAGGGATGGTAACTGGTAATCTCTGGCTCGAGGATGGCCTGAGTGGTAGATCTTCAGCCTGAATTGCCTCTAGTCGGTGAGCCAGCTGACACCCTGCCTCTGTTAGGCTGTACTTGGCTGGACTACTTTCCTTCACTACTAGGCCTTTCTTGATTAGAGTCCCCATAGAGGACCAGGCAGTGTAACGACAACCTGGGTCTACCTGTTAACACACACACATACTACATATGTAGTTATTTGAAAGGATACCTTATTTGAATTTGAGGCCAAAGTGCAGGATTCATGGTTTAAAACTCACCAGTGTAAAGGATTTGTTGACCAATGATTGGGCTTTGTTATTTATAACTCACCAATGTAAAGGATTTGTCAGCCAATGGCTACTCTTTGTTATTTATAATTCACCAATGTAAAAGATTTGTCAGCCAATGGCTGGGCTTTGTAACTCACCAGTGTAAAGGATTTGTCAGCCAATGGCTGGGCTTTACTACAGAGTTCTGTCTTGGTCATGAATCCTCTTCCATCTGCAGACTAAAATTTGAAAAATAAAATTAATCATGTACAAATATACAAATGTACAAATCATGTAAAAAATATGTTGAAGAAATGAATGAATATCAAAAATCTTAAGCTTTACTGTATGGTGTGTATGAGGTTACAAATGTACTGCGATAGTATACCTGTCTGTCTCTGTACAGAGTGATAAGGAGAGCATAAGGACCGGACCTGTAGGCTGGAATATACTCCCTCTCTCCACTCACTAGTCCTGATCTCTGTCTTTTCTGAATTCAATATATAAACTCATATACATGTATTTCACAGATTTTCCAGGGGGGAAAGACTTGATATTTTTGTCGGTGATGTAGAGTGGTCAACATTCCTATTTAAGCTCATCTACTTGTATCAACTAAATGCATCACTTACACAGCTGATACTGCATTACCTTCTGTTTTCAGCTAGCAGATACATATACCATATGAAACAATCTATTAAAATGGGGACCAAAAATTTTGTAAATTTCTGGTTACCTGTATATATGTTTACTGACTATGGGACAATTCATGTTTACCCTTGGGGGTTGAGGGACCTCCGCCTCCTCCTCACTATCAGAGTCAGACAGAGCATGTGCTGCTCCATGGGAGACAACTCTCTGCTGATTGACGGGCCCAGTGGCTGTAGAGGCTGCCTTGTTCTTCTGTTTTGGTTTCTGTCTGGCTGCTGGTTTGGAGTGGGAATCCTCTTCTAACGTGGGAGGAACAACTGTGCCTGAAATGAAAGTACAATTTTTCATACATGTAACTGTATCTACAAAATCTTGTGCTAACAAATAAATTCTAGGGGGGGGGGGTCTTCTTCTGGAATTATATAAATGAACAATGTATACTATATACCGGTAGTCTATTTGTAGTTCTTATATAATCTATACAAACACAAACATTTCATAACACAATCACTGGATTTTAAGCTGTATACTTTAGATGGTCAGTATGCATATAGCTGCTGAAAATAATAAGGTTGAGACAGCTTGAGCTAGCTGTACATCTGACCAGGCACGAATAAATATATAAGGAAAGCCTATCGCCACATCATTTTTCAAACTATTCAATCATACTCTTAAATACAGCGGAAGGAAACCAAGAAGCAGATTACATTTTTTTCTAGGGATGGCAATTTGTAACCAGTTAATCGATTACTCGGTCGGAACGATGCTAATCGGTTAGAAAATCCGTAATCGGTTAGTCGGAAAAATAAAATATATGTAAATTTTAGCACAGTTTCCTTAAGGAGGCTCATTACACCACTTTTTGATGACGTACTACACAAAAAAATAAACCTCCATTGTGTCGACCGGTTTGCTCAGGGGACGAGTTCTATAGGTACCTCTATAAGATAACCCTGACCTTTAAAACGCTTTAAAAATAGATGAAACATGCGGTGTTGTAAACAGTGAAAACAAAGTAATGGATTCATTATGCATAAACCAAGAAGAATTGCTTTTAGGCAGAAACAAAAAAAAGCAACAGTCAAATCTTTGCCAAACAAGTAATGTCAATTTCATAGCCATGCATGCAGTGGACTCTATCTATCACTGACGTGTATGTATGGAGGAAATTCGAGCTAAAATCTACAACCTTGTTGAAATTAAAATTTTATTTAATTGCGCTATTTACTGTGTTGGTGTTAATGTATACATTTGTTTTATTGATTGAAATGAATACTCTGGCAATTTAAAGCTTTATTCTGAATTTTAGATGTAATGTCAGATTGATTATATTGTGAAAATGCATTAAATCTTTGAAAATTTTCTTCTCTGTCTTTGGGTATGAAGCAGATGAACTACCTATATAGTTATGATGAGTAAGGTCCCTTATCTTGCAGAATTGTGCATTTCAAGGCCCCAGGGTCAGGGTTGGGGGGGGGGGGCTTATATACTGAAAATGAATTAATTGTTTGAAATCTGCTCCTATGTATTTATAAAACATTTATTTATTTTTTGATAGGCAATTTTAAGGGTGCCTTTTTAAAATTTGTGCAATGTGTGGACCTAGGGTCAGGGGTTTTTGTCATGGTGTTAGGAGCACTACTGTTTATTGCTGAATATTACTGATTAGTTGGAATGCATTTTTGTTCCCCTATCCTGCGTATGGGTATTCAGTAACCAAGCTAAGCATCTGCTAAATGTAAAGTTATGATGATCAATGGTGCCTCTTTCAAAATTGTGAATGCCATATAGCATCTGGCTTAAAACATGAATCAAATTCAATAACTGGAAAGTTGTTGCATAATGCTCAGGTGACCTTTAAGGCCCGTGGGCCTCTTGTTACTGTATATTGCTTCATGTAAAAGAGCTACATTTCTTAAAAAATAGATATGAAATTTAAGTTTGCATTCTTGTTTAAATTACCCTAATATCTGTGTTTTAGTTCCGCCTGAAGCACTGCGGCCTTAAGAAGCCAATCTTTATGGTGGAGGATTACGGTTCCCTGCAGCACTTCAGTATCCCAGAGGACCGCATCAGACAGACAATAACCAATCTCAAGGTGACCATACATATAAATCCTGTATCCAATCAGATGGGCTGATGAAATTATGTACAAATCAGATATGGTTGAATTGATTCAAGGTTAAGAGTCAAGGTCACTTTATCTTACAGGTCATTGATGGTTTTCAAGTGAAAAGAACAAAAAATGTGAAGGAGTCTGTTGCCTATCTAACAGTGATGACACGCTACCTACAGAGTTGTTACAAGGTGGGTACTGTCATAGAGTCTGTGGCCTATCTAACGGTGATGACACGCTACCGTCAGAGTTGCTACAAGGTGGGTACTGTCATAGAGTCTGTGGCCTATCTAACGGTGATGACACGGACTTTTGGTATTTCTAAAATGTTTGAATATCTAAAATTGTATGTCACTTTCTTAAAACTCACTAAGTCTGACAGACATCTAGGAGAAAGGTCATGTAAAATCTTAAAACATTCCAGAGCCATACTACGCATTCTTCTAATCTCTAATGATGGTAAGTAGTAATGACTCATAGTCATAGCTACTCTCCAAATCTTCATAAATAAAACGTAAAGCTCTTTCTTGAATTTTCTCAATTTTCCTGGTATTTTTCTTGGAGCAGAAATGCCATCTTAACTACTGTTTACAAATAGTATATGATGTAATCAACTGAATCATAGTTGTGTGCTGAGCGTTTGTGGCTAAAACTGTGTCATTTGTCACTCTATTTCTGGACTTGATGCCTAATTACTTTGTTGTGTTTTCAGTCAAAGCAATGAAGAGAATAGAGGAGATTCGAGTAAAAAGACAAAACCAATTCATTCTAAACAGGTAGGTAAACTTAGACATCTTAGACAAGTATTCAACATAATGAAGACAGAAAAGTATCATACAATCACAACTGACAACAAAATGTTCTCCTTCAGATTAAATAAGGGCAAAGAACTAAGGAAAGAAGCGGACGTGAAGGAAGTTGAAACAAATATACACTTAATCAGAGCACCAGCAGGTTTGTTTTCATTTCTCTGTACATGAATTACAAGTGGTGTAAAGCTTTAATTAATACTTTCATTTAAATTAAAAAGGTGTATTGAATATTTTGTTCTAATTCAAAAGGATTTGAACCAAAATTAAACATATTTATTATTTAAAGTATTTAAAGTATTGTTTAGAGAACAAGACTGGTTTTGTATCATAGATTACAAATTTTTGGGGCCAAGGATTGCATAAAAAATTGGTGTGTATGATACAGAACCTGTCAATATCTCTAAATTATTTGTGACACAATCAATCATTAAAAACAGCACCTCCCACTTCTAGCTGTGCAGCATCTGCTGTTAATATATATTAAGATTCAGTCAAATTAGTTGTGATGTAGGATAGATATACATGAAATTGTCTTTAAATCAATCTTAAAGGACAAGGTAGACGATTTGACTTTCTTTTAGAATAAGATTGATTCTAATAAATTTGAAAAGGTCTTAAGATCTCAGTTTAACTAGTGCAAATACAGGAGATATAGACAGTTCTTTGATGGAATTTGATGTTCCAGATTTAATTTTCCAATTGAAAAATGACTTTAAAAACAAAGTGAAAGAGATGTGTGGCAGTCATCAGGGATGAGGATTTAGGATAAAATTTTGAATTAAAAAAGAAACTAAAAAATGGACCTAAACTAGTTTGCATAAGAGTGGAAAATGGGGGAGGGGTTGAATTTCACTAAATTGATGCATGAACCCATTGGTTTTACCATTCAAAGGGGACAAAAAAAAAGAAAGAAAAGGAAAGTAATAGGTGTTGAAGATCTTTTTTATAACTGACAAATTTACCTTCCTTTGGATCGAAACAGCGAGTTAATTCCTGTGTTGGAATAAGTTTTTAAAAATGATTGAGAAAATTTGATATTTTACATTTCTACAAAATTCATAATAGGAAAAATCAGCATTTCCATTTTTTGATAAATTGAATTAGATTTATATTTAAACTTCAGAGAAAAACACTGCTATATGTATATTGTCACAACATAATCTTATTCATTTCAAGCCATTAGAATTTTAAAACAAATCTCACTAATTTCTTATTTCTGCAGCTCGAGCCAAAAAACTTGAGAAGAAGATGGTACAGGTAATACAGGAAGCAGATGATGAAGATATGGAAGAAGTTTAAGGATCCAAGGAAGAAGGATCTAACAGGAGTGGGGAGATTATTACTATACACAGACATTCTATAGAATGACAAACTTTTATGTGACCTTGATTGTTTTATTCTTCATCGAAAATGGAGAAGTTTTCCTTTTAGTACTCATAACTGATGAAAGTACATTTTTATGAATCATTAAAATTAATGGTTTAAAAGAGACAAAAAAATGTTGTCTATTACCTTTTTAAAGGTAGCAATATTTAATAAATTTAAAAGGACATTTCAGAAGTTATTTTTATTGGAATTTTTAATGGTATTAATTACCGGTAACAAAGAGTAAGTTTTAGTTATTCTTCTTCTTCCGTACGAATATACTCTTGCTAGAGCGTTGTACTCGGACTGTCACACACGACGGACAAGGCTAAAAACCCGATCAGGGCACTATGTACAAATAAAGTTAAAAGTTATTGTATGTCGGTATTCATTCTTGTGTATCCTGATTTATTAGGACAAAGTGGTGACAAGTGCGAAGCATGAGTCAGTCAGTCTCCTCCCCTTCGTCCAAATTAATCAGGACACCAGAATAAACATTTAATAACTTGCTTGTATCATGACCAAATTGTCTTGTGACAACCTTTGTTGCATGATTTTTTTATGAGACCAGTAAAAAATTAGTGACCATGAGCAAATTCTCTCCTTCCTGTCCGTGTTTTCTAATACCCACATTTGTGATGTCGGATTACAGCTTATAAATTTTGAATCCAATATTTACAAGATAGATTTTTTTTCATACTACAAGAAGTTATCAATATCTTAGACCCTGGAAGAAAATGAAACTATATTTTTGAAAAAATTAATTAAGAGGATTTGGATTTGGACACAGACCCAAGGAATCCTATGAATTCGAAAGCTGGCAGCTGGAACAAAGGTGACCTATTGGTTTCTGTTTTTTGTCCATTGTCCATTTTGTCCTATTCATTTCAAATTGAGGTAGTCCGATCTTCAGGTTGATAAAATTAGGAGTTAAGTAATCAAAATTATTACATTTTTACCCGTGAAATACTGTAATTTATTCATTGAATAAAAATGATATCCTGTCACAGTGTGAAAGGATATCAAAATGATATCCTGTCACAGTGTGACGAATATCAAAAGTGCGGGAAAAATCTCGATTTCCTTTCTAATAACAAAGATTGTTGTAAAATATCTTCCTTGACCATATATAAGATAGATGGAAATAAATAAAGCATTCTGAGAGCGGATTAAACTGTCAAAATTACCAAAAATATGATGTCAATTTCATGTTTACAGTGTTTTCAACTGCTAACGGTGATGACACGCTACCTTCAGAGTTACTACAAGGTGGGTACTGTCATAGAGTCTGTGGCCTATTTAACTGTGATGACACGCTACCTTCAGAGTTACTACAAGGTGGGTACTGTCATAAAGTCTGTGGCCTATCTAACGGTGATGACACGCTGCCTTCAGAGTTACTACAAGGTGGGTACTGTCATAGAGTCTGTGGCCCATCTAACAGTGATGACACGCTACCTTCAGAGTTACTACAAGGTGGGTACTGTCATTTACATCTACATTGTTTTGTCCCATCTCAAAATAAGGGGATCAATGAATATCAGTTGAAACACTACAAAATGATATAAGTTTTTTCATTTGTGGCAAAATACAATTAGTAAATATATATTTAGTTCTATGAATCATGTGAGTGAGATTGTTTACAGAAATATGAATGTTTTAAATGGCAGCCACTTTACCATGTGACATTACACTTCTGCTTACAAAATGTAATACTAATAATATTATGTCAGTACGATTACAAACAAGAAAATGCAGACTTTTGAACATTGATAAATCTGGAACAGATGACAGGAGTTATATCTTTTCTTTAGAATAAGACCCTCCATGCCTGTAGTATTGACGACATCAAAGAACAGGAGTGGAGTAATGATATTAATGACCAAGAAATCAGACTGATGGAGTTCCAGGAGTTTAATCAGGGATCTGTTAAGTCTAGGGTAAGAGCATATTTCAACCAGAGGTCAACACTCGGAAGAAAATTTTATATACTTATAAGGTATTTTGGGCAGCATAAATATAAGCTCCTCTTACTGTATACCATAGATTTAGCAGGATGTGTTGCGAGAGAGATTGGATGGGGGCTGGTAGTTGCTTGCTCATAGGATTGGTGCTTTCATTTTCAATCTAACTTTTCGTTTTCCATTGGGATTTATTTTAAAAAGTCTTCTTAATTAAAGAAAAACTCTTCAGAACTTTGGGGAAATTGATTGTGGTTATTTCTATCACAAATTAATGAGATACATGTACATTTGTAGAATCTGAGTGTTCAGGACATGTTCTGTAAACAGCTGAGTAAAGTGAGCGGAATGTCTGGAGAGAGAGCTCAGGCTGTGACTCAGATCTACCCCACACTAAGTCAGTAAGTAACTCAGATAAGTCAATTAATAACTCAGATCTACCCCACAATAAGTCAGTAACTCAGATCTACCCCACAATAAGTCAGTAAATCAGACCTACCCCACAATAAGTCAGTGACTCAGATCTACCCCACAATAAGTCATAACTCAGACCTACACCACAAGAAGTCAGTAACTCAGATTTACCCCATAATAAGTCAGTCACTCCGATCTACCCCACAATAAGTCAGTAACTCAGATCTACCCCATAATAAGCCAGTTACTCAAATTTACCCCACAATAAGTCAGTAACTAAGATCCACCCCACATTAAGTCAGTAACTCAGATCTAATCCACATTAAGTCAGTAACTCAGATCTACCACACATTAAGTCAGTAACTCAGATCTACCCCATAATAAGTCAGTTTCTCAAATCTACCCCACAATAAGTCAGTTACTCAGATCTACCCCACAATAAGTCAGTATGTAATCTAGAACTAAGTAATTAGCTTAAATCAACGAAAGAATTAGATATTTTCATGGTGTAAATTTCAATAAGGTACAGTGTATATTACAGATAAAGAAAGTCAAAAACTCAGAGCTTGGCCTTAATCTATCCTGTACATGGACTATATACTACATTTACATGTAGTTCATACATTTACATGTAGTTGGTAACATGTAAATCCTTTCTTTGTCTACATCCTATCCTCTATTTCAGCTTACTTGAGGCCTACAGATCCTGTCCCAACAAAATGGCAGCAGAGCGGCTACTTTCCACGGTCAAGGTCAACAAGTCGCTCAGGTATGTGGATGTCAGAATCACTCTTTCGAAATAAATTCTCATACTGTCCTCAATTTTTTTTCCTGCAAAATTATGGCCAATATATCCATCTTCAGTCAACCTTCCTTTACTGAGAGACAAATTGTTTAGAGAAATCCCACAATCCTATTTATACTTTTAATGCTTGAAAAGGTAGCAAATTGTATTGTAAGTATAATATATACAATTATACAAAAGGGCCTTAGTTACTAGTACTCAGATGAGTATCATGCCCTATGGGCCTCACGCTTTTTCCTTTTCAACTACAAACTTTGAGGCTCAAAACTCGACATGTCATAGAAATCGAGTCATGTACTTAAATGTACAGCACTGGTTTTTAAAGCCAAATAGCAAATTTTAAATAATGAACAGATTTCCAGAGTACAAAGAATCCAGTATGTTAAGAAAAATTGTTCTGTACATTTCTTTTCATGTTGCAGTACAAATATTCATTGGGTGGGCCATTCATATGCTGTGGACATGTTTTTCTAACTTTTCATGTTAAAAACTGTTGCATTATGATTTTCTGATGCATTAATCTAAACTGTATAAGCTCAAACAATATTGGTTTTTAATTCCAGGAATTTAGGAATGAATCCCAGCAGACTTATCCATCAGCTTTATTCCACAGAGGGGCCATTAAAATGACAGTGTAGTGAACAAGACATCATCTCAATTTACAACTCACACAGTGTGCTATTTTATAAAAAGTGATAGTGTATCATACTCTTCCTAAATTCTCCATCAATTGGTATCCTTATTAAAACTTTTATAAAAGATTGATAGACAAATCTCAATACTATCTCTCAAACAGATGTTACCTGTGACAGTGTACATGCTGAATCACATCTATATACACATGCACCATAAATCCATAATAATGTAATAAACATGCCATACATAGTCTGAGTTTGCAACGAATTATCTCAGGATTAAAAAAGTGTCAGACATCTACTGTATGCATGAAGCTGACTTCATGTAAATGCATTTACACTAAATGAATATGTACTTTACGTATTTGTCAATTTTTTATGGAAAATCATCTGATGAAATATGCATAGTTGTGGGATGTATATACAGGTATATGTCTCTTCATGTTCTCTCCATTTCACTGTGTATATAAACCAAGAAAATGTTTTGATTTTTGATAATGCAGATACAGTGTATTTCTTTACATCAAGTCAACATATTTGTAAGATGCATGTACAGTATGTACTTCATTGTATCACAATTTGTTACTTTGACTAGGACAATTGACAAGATTTGAAATAACAGTCTCGGGAAAAATGAGATAGAGTGGTCTCGCTTTTTGATAACATTAAGTCCTGGTGTACTTCACTCACATGACTTGTTACTGAAGGTATTTTTGGTCATACCTTGTATTTATTGTGTTAACATAAGTCCCTATCAAATAACCTGTACAACATGTCTATAGGTATATTGAACTGTAATATTTGATAACATAAAACTTTGGGTCATGTGACAAAATTTGCTTTGCAGATGCTTGTAGAATTTTTGACAATTAACATTTTTTGAGTGTCACTAAATTTTTTAATTAAAAAGCCATGTGCTGTATTGAAACACAAAATATAATTATACTCAGATGGTGACAAGTTGTTCATCCTACTGTTAAACTCCTTATTTACATCATCTCATGGTTAATGTAATGATATGTCAAACCCAAGAGAAAATACACATTGTTTTCATGCAGTCATCGTTTTACTTGTGATTTGTACAATGTCCTTTAGATATACAGTAAAAATTGCTTATAGCAGACATGCTTGATAATGAATTGATGCTTATAGCAAAGTGATTTTTATTCCTTTTGACTTTGAAATATATTGAATTATGAATAAAAAGAATTATGTTCATAACGAAGCAAAATTGTTGGTCTTTGGCACTACCTCATATAAAGCATGTTTTACTGTATAAATAATTTACTTATTTAATAATGTGATTAATGTCTAATCCTAGATAGATGATATATTGAATGCGGTATAGTGATGTGTTTCACTTGAGATATTTGAGAACATTATGGCAACGAATCCAAAGCACAAGTTGTACTTCGTAATAATTTTGCTTGCATGAGGGTTTTGTTTAAATACAATTAAAGCTCTAAAGTTTTGTGCTTTAATTAATATCACATATATACATTTCAGTTTTTCTCTGAATACTGTCTTTTGTATCAAATACTCGGCCGTTTAACGTTAAGACTAAGGTAAAGCACATTTTTTAAATATTTATAAGGTACATACATATCTATAAACAAACACCCAAGTTCCTGTGAATTTTTACCCTCCCCACCTCATCCTTCAAAAAGAAATCAATTTATCTGTAAACTGTGCATATTCACTGCATTCATCCTTCACGGAAATAAAAGCATCTGAAGTACAATATCCAACACATGGTATCACATGTTTCTCAGTAAACATCAATTATTTCACATTATTACAAAAAGGGGGATGGGGTGCAGTGGTGACATACAGCTACATCATACGGGATTTTGAACAAAGCATTTCTTCCTTCTATAAACCTGTTGGCAGTCATTAGAAATTACAATATATTTTCTTTCGGTAGTGGCAACTGTGAATTCAATTCCCTACGCTTGCACGGGATAACATCTAGTACCTCTATATTTATATAGAATACAACAAAGTATAAATGCATTTCAGTGCATATATTTGATTTTCTTCACTTGTCTATTCCCATATTGAGCAACAAACAGATTGTCATTTGTATCTGTACACAGTCCCCAGGGTTTACTCGCTGTATAAATAATTTACTTATTTAATAATGTGATTAATGTCTAATCCTAGATAGATGATATATTGAATGCGGTATAGTGATGTGTTTCACTTGAGATATTTGATTTTCATCACTTGTCTGTTTCCATACTGAGCAACAAACAGATTGTCATTTGTATCTGTACACAGTCCCCAGGGTTTACTCAGTCCACAGTCTATGTAACGGAGGAACTGTCCATCCTGGTCTATGATGTGGACACAGTCATTGTTAGGATCAGCTGTAAGGATGTGACTCTGACTGTCTGTGGTGATTCCTAGTGGACGGAATGGTTGGTTCTTTGGAGCAGGAGTATGTCCAGTGTACCTGAATCTCAGTTTCCCGGCCTGATTGACCACCACTACTGCATTAGCTCCACCATCAGACACACAGATATCCAGGTTCCTATTCTCTGTTATGTATCTGGTATATTGACCAGATGAATAGAGAGGTTTACCTTTATCATCAAACTGAATGGTTTGTTTCTCTGTGGAGCCAGAGTAACAGACAACTTTTGTTTGTTTGTAATCATCACTGTTCATGATAACCAGGAGGTCACCAGAGGAGGTACTACAGACACTGTAAGGACTCCAGTTCTGTAGTCTGATCACCTCCTCTATCTCCTCATTCTTAACAATGTTCACAGTTCTATCACTGTAATCAGTATAAACTAGATCTCCACTTTTTGTCACTGCTATGTCATATGGATTATTCCCTGACTTGGTTGTGATTGACTTGAGTAGTGATCCCTGATTGATGCTGTAGAGGTTCATGGTGCTGTCATTTCCACTTGTCCAGATTTCTTCATCACTCAGACAGGCCACTTCGTACAGGTTTCCATACCCAGTGTTTATGGTGGTGACAGTCTCTGATTCATCAAGCAGCTGTTTGACTTGAGGAGAGGATTCAGCTTCTGGTGATTTCTGTGTTGTCTTCATGCTGTAGCCATGTTTATCTGAAGTTAAAGAACTTGATGATAAAGTTCCAAACATTTTACTAAGTTCTTCATGGATTATTCCCGGCGTGAACTTGGGTAAAGATGGTATAATTTTTTGGGGAAGATTTCTGTATATCTTTACATTGGATGTAATACTAAACAGTTTTAACAAGTCATTAGTGTCTGTAACCATTTCAACTGAATCTATTTCATCTTTGATGTCAGACATTGTCTTGTTTATTTCATCCAGATGTTTCTGTAGAGTTCTTAACTGTGTGTTTTTCATCTCGTCAACTTCAGCTTTAAGTTTCTGGACAAGTTTGTCAATATCTCTGTGCCAGTCCTCTCCATGTTTTGTTATGGCTGTTGAGAGATCTCCATATTCCTTTTCTAACTGACTCATTCTGTTTTGTACATCAGAGGCAATGTCCTGGTAGGTTGGGTAAATTGTCTCACGTAATTTAATTACTTCTTTGATAATTTTGTCCTTTTTTTCCTCCGCAATTTGTAAGATTTCTGACAACTTATGACCTAAATGTTGACCAGATGCTAGGCACTTTGTACAAACAGGAATGTCACATTTATCACAGTGCATTGTACATTGTTGTTTGTTATGTGATATACATCCAGGGTAAAGGGGAGTAGATTTTCTGGACTGAAATTTGACGACTTTGTGGTCCTTGGATTCATCTGTTGAGATGTGTTCTCCCACACAGGCCTTACACAGGTTGACAAGACATGTATCACAGTGCATCTGTACCACAGCGGTCTCACACAGGTCACATCGCATCACGTCCTGGGCACTGGTACGGGGGTCCATGATAAGATCTTGTTACTGACAATCCTGAACAATGAAAAATTAAATATGTAGATTTATTTATGTTTTTAAAAAAGTGAAAATAAAGCCAAGAAAGAAACAAGGAGAATGAGATGGTGATAGGTGTCACTCATAACTAACTGACTCTGTAGGACAGAGACATTTTGGGAATTCCATAAAATTTGTTTAAAATTTCAAATACATGTAAACAGCATAAATATCGTTTTTCATTATTACCTTTAAGGCTGAATGCAGTAATGGCGGCCGCACTGTTTATCTCTAGGCCTATGCTCTTACGTTATGTAAACCTGTGTTATCTACCTGTCAGGTATTTATACTTCCTGGTCTAGAAGGGGATTAAATACGCAGTAGACAATTACACTGTTCTGAATCAGTACAGGAAAGTTCATAGAAAATATCATATACAAGTGCATAGATCGCTGAATGTAATAACGGTACAAAATGTAATTAATAAACCGAGTTTAATTATGCATTTTCGGTTATTATATTTTAATTCGAGATCAATGCAAAATGTAATTATTAAAACAAATTTTAGTTTATTGCATTTTAGTGCGTTGCGTTAAGATTAAACAAAATGGAACAACACAAAATGGTCTAACACCTTTTTCAGTTAGGGATCAGGCGCGGATCTAGAAATTTTTCAAAGGGGGGGGGGGGGGAAGGATTTTTCAAAGGGGGGTTGAAGGGGAAAAGAGCTATTATAACGTACGTAATACACAAACATAAAAGTAAAAAAAGTCAATAGGATACCGGGAGGAGTATGGTTTTTAAAAGTGGGAGGTTTATCAACCTGGGTAAAAGTACAATGTACTTGTATGGATTACCTGAAAGTTTTTCAAATAGGAAAGGAAAATCAAATAAATCTCTGAAAATCTTATTCTGTAACGGGGGGGGGGGGTTGGTTCATTTTGTTTTCACAGCCGAATTTCTTTATATGCAATATTATTTTTCTGTAACCAAAGTTTCAAACAAAAATTGGACAGAAAACATCATCAATGCGCATTCAAATTATCAATCCCCTTTACCAAAGGAAGGTTTGAGTCAAGGATATTTAGAATTGGCCTTATAATTTTGAAAAAGAGGTTCAAGGGATAAAAGGGTTACCTGATTATGAAACATCATTGTAAAGGATCCACAGAAGTAGAAAATAATATATGATATATATATGTAAGCTATGTCCAAAGAAAAGAGAAAACAGATGATCAGGATTCAAATCAACAAAATAATCAGTCTTTCACTCAGTAATAAATGTTAAAGTATACTGTAGATTCCTAATTATACGCGAGGAATTAATTTCGCGAGAAGCACCACTCGCGAAATAATATTACTAGCTTTTATTTTTATGGTGCTGAAATCTATGTAAATTCTATTAATCAACCGTCCATTAGCGAATTATAATTCTCGCGATTTGAAGTTAAAGAGCCAGTTCGCGATAAAAAATACTCGCGAAAAAATAAGGAATCTACAGTATCTACTTACTTGTCAGTACCTGCCCCCATCTGTCACTATCACAAGGACTATTAGTATTAGAATACCGATTGCATTCCCTCTCACATTAGTCTTTCTTGTTCTCTCTATTTTGGAAGAGATACATAAGCTGATCCCAATCATGCATGTATTTAGTTTAATACAAGGAGAAGATTTCCTTGAAATGTATATAGTTTTACTGTATGATCATTAGAACTCTTCCTTAATGCAAGAATTAAGCCTCGGCCCTGAGGCCACAAAATTCACAGCTTTGAACAGATACCCTTACTCATCATAATCATGTTCTTATTGTATCTGCTAAATATGTATACAGGGGAAGAGAGTATGAAGATGTTTTGTAAAAAATTGTGCATTTTTACTGCTTTATCATTTTAGAGCCCCATGGCCACCCTAACGCTGGAACCCTGACCCTGTGGTCATAAATTTGCACAAATCTGGAAGAGACACTTTTGCTCAACCATAAACATGCGCTCGTAGTTTATATCTAAATATAGAGATTTTTAGAGAGGGTTTTTTTTAGAGAATTTGTGTATTTTCGCTATATCGTATATATGATCATTAGAGTTCAACCCTAACTCCAAAACCCCTGGATCCTGGAGCTCCAAATTTTAGAATTTTGAAAGAGGTTCATTACTATATGTCTAGTTCATATGCTATATATAGAGAAAAAAGAAGAATATTTTAAAAGAATTTCACGAATAAGATCATTAGTTATATCGAACTCATGTTCATCGATAATACGTCGTCGATATATATCTAACTCTCGAGTTAAAGGCCACATCAAGTGTTTTCTTCTTTTCAGGTATACATACGATTTTGGACAAATTCTACCTCATATGGTTACTGTATACAGGGAAATTATAAAAAACGGGGGCGAAAATTTCCTTGTATTTGCTGACGAGTCCATTGTATCGACCATAGAACTTCCGTAATGATGATTTTAAACGAGACTGTTGATATTCTTGTTTCATCAACTTGCTTGTCAATTTACTTCGTTTTAGAAATTGTTCATACGTGCAGCATGCTCTTGCGTATCGAATCAACTGAGATAAATATACTCTGTATGCAGGTGATGAAGGTATACTGCTGCATAAGTAAGGGAAGTTGACAATAGAAAAGTTAAAGTCATCACGTTTATCATAAACTTGGTTGTTAAATTACCATTAATGTCTTTTTCAAATAAAATATCGAAGTATGAAACAAATGTGTCAGACTCTGTGGTATCTTTTATCTCAAGCTCACTGGGATATATCGTATCGATGTAGGAATGGAAATTACCATTGTTAATTGACAATACGTCGCCGATATATCTTAATGTAGAGTTGAAGGCAACAGCAAGTGTTTTCTTCTTCTCACGCATAATATTTTGCACAAAGTCTGCTTCATATGAATATAAAAATAGGTCTGCTAATAACGTAGCGCAATTGGTACCCATAGAAATTCCAATAGGTTGTTGGATCCAAAACCCACATAAATATTGTCAATCAGAAACTCAAGCATCTCTTTAATAACAGGATGCAATTGGTACCCATAGGAATTCTGATAGAGTTTTGGAAGATCTGGTCCCCCCCCCCCCCCCAAAAAAAAAAAAAACACATAGATATTGTCAATAAGAAAATAGATCATTAAAAAATCAGCTGTCTATGATATCAAAGAGCCTGGACTTTAATTTATCTGGGGAATGGTTGTATATAACTAAAAAGTTGTAAGTTTTATGCTGTTGATTTTGGTAAAATTATGCAACTTAATCATCATAATCATGCATCTAATTTATCTGCTTAATACTAGTACATGTACATATATATATAGGGACAGAGAAGATTTTAAAATAATGATCATATAAGCTCTGCCCTTCCTTCAGAGTCCCTGACCCTGGACCATGAATTTCATAATTTTGGTAAATTGTTCAATGCTTATAACAATCATGCAAATAAATTGACTGCTGGATATTCTGGAATAAAGAAGAAATTTTTAAGCAAAGCTCTAATGTGATGTGATAGTTTAACCTCATTCTTTAGGCCCCAGGGTGCAGAAAACATGAATTTCACAAATCTTGGGATCCCTTTACCAACTCATGCTATACTATATGCCAATTTTGGTTGACATTTGTTTAGCAGTTCAAGAGAAAAAGCTGAAAATGTTTAAGGATAGCCGATCCTCAGCCAGGAAGGATAACTCCAAAAATTAATATTTAATAATTTGAAATGCACCAAAATGAAGCTTGAAAATTTAATTTTTTCATGCAACAATTTTCATTTTATTCATCTTTATAAGATTCAAGATTTTTGGAAGTATTAGAAAAGGTCTTATAAAAGTTGACATTTGTACCCTATTAAAGGGAAAAAAATAATACAGTTTTAGAAAAATAAGATTTTCTTGAATCCAGCCTTAGATACCAATGCTTATTAGCATGATATGAAATGAGAAGTGATTTGTGATGTCTTGCTTTGATAGCAAAAGCCTTTAACACTATGTCACATAGAATACATGAGGGAAATAGCAGACAAAAAATACCAAAAAAGTAATTTTTCTGAATGTCTGGATACCTATCATTTTTTAACCTGATATATATTTGTTGATCAATTTGCAATTAGAAAATGCATTGCTGATATTCCAATTCGCCTTTTCTGCAAAAATATTGGAGATTTGACAATTTTCCCTATGTAATATGATTAACTTTAATCTTTAACTTTAAAGAAATACTGTGGATAAATTTACATAACTTTGTGGATTCAGAGATACTTTTATGAGTATATTTTATTACTTAACTATTTATTTTATGAACCTGAGGATCGGGCTTCCTTAAGGTATCAAGCTAAGTTTTTTTTCAATACTTACTGTAGTTTTTTTTTAATTATTTATCTAAAATAATTTTATCGGTATGGATCTCAAGGCATCAGTCCATGAAAATAAAAAACCCACCAATACACAACAATATTTCTCTATTAATATAATTTTTTAAAAAATTAATTCCAAACATATCAATTTATTCAAAGATTTGCTATTTTAATTATGGAAAGTAAATTAGAAAGTATGACATGTTATCACATATAAGACAATAAACTGTATTTTACGTTTGTTAGTGAAATCTAATGAATCTACAAAATGAAAAATGCATGTTAGCTGGATATATCTCGAAATATTATATCGAATTCTTGTTCATGACGTCGCATAAAGCAACGTCAAAATATCGCAACGTTAACGTTAACTATGCTACCTTTATAGCTATATAAAACATGAATAACGTTAAGGACAGGCATATATTGATTATATCAAAATATACACTCTTTGGAAGAACTTAGAGGAATATTACTTATTTTGACACGGGGCCTAACATTTCGACAAGGGAACCAGGCCTTTTGAAATTTCCATTTGATGCACAGTATAATTAGGCCATGATTTAAAAGAAATACCGTATCTTCTTTTTCTCGATAAAATCTTTTTAGTACTTTCTGTAATATTAGACAGACATATTCATGTTCAAAAAGTACATTGTGGATGATTATATTTTCTATATAATTTATCACGTGATGTGACAGTAATGTGCTTTTCCTTGATAAAGTAAAAAAAAAAAACATATTAAAGATTTTTAAAAAAATGTTTAATTCAAACAAGTAAGAATTCCATTTTTGCAAGTATTTACTTTTTTTCACCAATGGCAGTGAGATACATGCTGTCTTCTGTAAGACTAGCTTTTTCTTTTCCATTTTCTTCCTTTAAAGACTGAGTATTTGTTTTAAACTTGATATTAGTTTGTTCATTTGCAGAGCGATGATTGGGTGAAATATAGTCATTTTCTGTGGTTAATTCTGGCTTTACTTCTGATGAAACCAGAGGTAGCTCTTTCATTGAACATAGGGGGCATTGAATCCCTGCATCGCCCTCCGAGCAGGCTTCTGACAATCCTTTAAATTCTATGTAATATCGTTTCTGACATTTGTCAAATGTGATTTTTACATCATCTCTTCCAACGGAGAGATGTTGTTCGTTTAGTTTGACGGTATGTTCATCCAATTCCTCATAATGTTCCTCAATACCACCATCAGCTGTATCTTTTATGTCATATGACCATTTTGATGTGTTAAAAAATCTTCGAATTTTTGACAGTATGTATGCAGCTATAACCACTGTCAACAGGGATGTTGTTGAAAACACTCCAATTTGCAAAGCATCGTAATCCATTCTCGGTTGATTAAAATCCTGACATTGAAAACAGTTTCTCAGCACAGTCAATGGAGTTTTTGTGTATTTTTCATTTTGATCCGTATTTATTTCAGTGCTTTTTAATTCGGATTTCCATGTGAAGAATTTAACAGTAAAAGGGACTGTGGTCTTGGTTTGATCTACAAGTCAGGAGGGAATTAATAAGAACATCAGAACATCTTAAATTAGATTAGACTTTTTATTAAAGTAGAAGAAGCAAAAAGAAAAGGGACCTAAATAAAGTAAATATTGTGTTTTTACTTGTTCTTTCAATTTCTTATGTAAAATTTTAACCAAAATTAACAAAAAACTATTATACTTTATTATATAACAAACGACAACATAACAAACTAATCTAACCAAACATCAAAATAGTATTAATGACAAGAGGGAAATAAAACAATTGTGCCCTGGTATATTCTGAAAAACTGCGGAATTGATTGTAGTATGAGAAATCATCAGTTTCCGTATTCGCAGTATTACGCTTGAAATTACACATTTTCTAATGAACATTCAAGATTTAATGGAAATATATATCATGTCAATTTATGCCAACATATAAATAACATTATATAAATGTGACGCAATTTTTTTTTTAAATGAAAAAGATTTTCCAACATTTATAAAATGAGAATTTCAATAGCAATCGCCATGAACTGATCATGAAAGACCGTTTACAATTTTAAATAAAGGCTATGCGTTAGTACACACATCAAGAATACACATAACAATCAGATATCAACAGAATCTCAAGGACATGCTGTTATATAAATCGTGCCACTGCCTCTGTTTTCAGTTTAAATAATAAAAAAATCATAAGTTGGTTTTGTAGCAGTGCATTTTAACTGAATATAGTTTATATATCATACTTTATTGGATAAATATTATTGATATAAATGAAATTAAATAAGATTTTATAATTTAATACAAATCCCAGATCCACCCCTTTATTTACTTGGTGATCGACAAAGTTCAAAGGTTATAGTATTGGGGTTCTGTCATTTTATTGGTTGGAAGTTTTGGTGATTCTGAAATTTCCTAGACAAAGAATTTTATGACTTGAGACCTATAGAACAGACCTGACAGTAAGTATTTACTTTATTAATATTCTATATCTTAATAATATTTCTATTTAGCGAATATCCTTGTTTGAAAGAAGAGTGAAAGTTTAAATTATAAATAAAAACTAAACCTTAAGTACTTTATCCCAGAGTATATTTTTTTGAATAATGAGTATATTACATTAGATATAGTATACAGTGTATAGTATTTATTATTGAAATTACCATCATTAGAGATTAGAAGAATGCGTAGCATGGCTCTGGAATGTTTTAAGATTTTACATGACCTTTCTCCTAGATGTCTGTCAGACTTAGTGAGTTTTAAGAAAGTGACATACAATTTTAGATATTCAAACATTTTAGAAATACCAAAAGTGAGAACTACATCATATGGCAAAATGTCTTTTAGATATGCAGCACCAGTTTTATGGAACTCCTTACCTGAACATTTTAAATGTCAAACCAATTTTTTACAGTTTAAATCTATGATTGCCTCTTGGAGCGGTAAGGACTGTGAGTGTACAGCCTGCTCCACTAGGTAAGTTGTGTCCTTTTGTTTGTGTGTCTGTGCATGTGTGTCAGTTTTTCTTTTCTTATTATTATTTTTTTTTTCCTGTTATGTTCTTTTATGTTTCTGTCGATGTACTGTTTGCATGTTTGTAATGTTGTGACTTATGTATGTATACCTGTTGCTTTCTCTATGCATCTGTACTGTATTGTCTATGTGTCTGTACATGTGTGTTCTTATACGTATCTTTAACTGATGATGTCCTTTAAATTAGACTGTGTGCTGTATTGTTGCAAGTAATTCTATGTTTATATAGTGCTGCATGTTTTCATTGTTTTACTGTTATGTATATGTTAATCATGTCAGTCAAAAGCTCACTAGAGCTTGTGTTACTTTTTAACTACCATACTGACTTTAAATAAAGCTTATCTTATCTTATCTTATCAACAAAATTCAAAATGAACATTTCATTACATGGTCCACATCAATAAGATATCTATTCTAATAATGTACATTAAAGTGAACTGTATATATCCTAGGAATATTTTATGTGTGAGTGCAGTCACTGAAATCATTTTTATCATTAAAGTACATGGTAGTTAGCTTGAGCTTAAACTCCTTGTACTTGTAGATTTTAGTCAAAACACAGCTTGAAGATAATTGTTAAGAGTTTTTCTTTCAAACAATGACTCTTTAATCTGTGTTATGAATAAAACATATTCATATCCACTAAACAGCCATGCTTACATGTTGTCTGCCAAAGTTCTCTGTTGTATTTGACGGGGACATGTCTGCGTTTCTCGAATTCCAGCGATGGATCCACGGCCAGCTCTTTCCCTGCAGCCTTCCTAAAAGCTTTTGTCCACTTGGCCTTTCGTGGATTTCTCTTGTTTTTAAATGCTTTATGACATTTTGACCGACAGAACCTAAAAATCTAGAATGAATTCAAAATAAATTATTTGGGCATGTTGGAAATGCAAACATAGAATCACAAGAAAAATTTTAATTTCTAAATAAATCAAATTCCGAAGGAAACAACTGAACCACTATTTTTTACAGAGTAATCAGCTGACCAATAGAACACATTGCTCATTTCATAACTTAGTAAGTATTTTTCCCATCAGTCAACTTATTCTCATAGAATATGTTTGATATAGGCGAAAACATGTTCACTTCTCTAAAAAGAATACAGTCAACTCAGTAAGAGTTCATACTCAACAAGATGCATCATAATGTTATTTTAACAAAATAAATACCCGATAATATGGTTATTTTTTACGAAATAAAATCTATCGATGAAAACAAATGATTTTTTAATTGACAAACAGTGAACACGTGTGCGATTGACTCTGTCGCATCATTTCTGACTGTAAAACCCTCTTAAACACAAAATTCAGAGACAAAGAACAACTTACCTTACAATCGTTACGAACAAACTGTATCCCGTGACCAGGGTAGATGGTGGAAGAACAAAAATAACACTTTTCTAAACGCATTTTCTCGTTTCGTCTTACACCACCACCATGTTGTTTTGAAAGGAAGTAGCGTCAATTCGGAATCGGATAAAACTGCTACACGATTCTCTCAAAACGGGATAGGGTAAACATAGATTTCTTACACTGTGAAATCACTTATGTTGTTTTACATTCAATGAATCTTTACCAAATGTTAAATTTACTTGAAAGACAAATAATCTGATCATTCATAGATCAGGTTTCATGAAATTTTGTATGTTTAAACAATTTTGCACGAACGGATCTATAAGTAGGATTTTTTTCAGGGGATTAGGGGGGGGGGGGTCCCCGGTCTCTGGTCCCCTACTTTCGGTATCACAGTCTTTGTCGGTGAGATGTCATTTTTTCTGGCATATTGTGTCAACTTTAGCCTTTCTTTGGGTACCGACATGTTTGTAAGAATTTAACCGATTTTAATCTTGGTCAAAACATTTGAACAGTTGGTGTGGATTTTATACTTAACATGTGTATTCATTGTGATAAGACCTCTCCATGGATAAAAATATTTTTGACCTTGACCTTGAGATCGACCCACTTTTGAGCAGGTGTTGCAAGAGCTCTATTTGAAACATGTGTTATTTAAGATTTTTGCCGGATCTAAAAAGACCTGCCCTTGGAGTTTTACCCGGATTAAAAAAAACTAGCTTTGTCATTATGATGACAACTCTTGAATTAATTGCTATTGTTTGGGCTTTCATATTTCAAAAGTATATTCATTGAGAACATGTCTTTTGATTTTCATTCATTGACCTTGGAGTTTGACATGTATTTGAGAAATTTTAATCTTCGCCAAAAGCTTTTATATCTTTTTTTGTTTTGTTTTGATGTCCATATAATCCAAGATTCGAGGGTATATAGTTTTTCCCTGTCCATCCGTCTGTCTATCTGCTAAAACTTTTAATTTAACATTATCATATACATATTTATGTAATTTTTGATTGTCAGAAACTCGGGTTCTCATATTTCATATGCTTATTTCTTGTGACAAGACCTTTCTTGGTTACCAACATACAGTATATATCTTACCTCTTGGCGTTGAAGTCTGACCCAATTTTTTCAAGAAGTTACCTTACCTTAACCTTAAGCATAACTATTGAACAGTGTTGTAGGTTTTCATACTTCACATTAGACTGTATACAGTGCGACAGGACCTTACCGTGGATATTTTTTTTAACTTTGACCTTGAACTATGAATTTAATTTGGTCTACTTTTGAAAAACTTAAATCTTGATCATACATTTTGAAAGTTGGTGCTAGGACTTAAATATGTGTAATATTTTTATGACAAGGCCCTTGGTAACTTTAATTTGATCATTTGATCTTGACCTTGGAGTTTGACCTATATATAAAAAACTTAACCTTGGCCATAACCTTTTTATGGTTAGTGCTTGGGCTTTCATAATTCACAGGTATTTCTATTGAGAACAATTTCTTTCTTTGGGTAACAACATTTTTTTTATATCCCTTGACCTTGGGAGTTGCATCTGAGAAACCAGGCTCTGCTTTAAGCTGTCATACAGGGTCAAAACAGACACATCTTGTTTAATTTTATATAGTTAGTTACCAAACTTCTGGATCAACTCCTAAAATGGATAATTTTAATTTAAAAACAAGAGGCCCATGGGCCTTATGGGTCACCTGAGTATCATGCGACAACTTTCCAACAACTGAATTTGATTTATGTTTTAAACTAGAGGCCATGAAATTCACAATTTTGAAAGAGGCACCATTGCTTATCATAATTATACACTCAGCATGCTTATTTTGGTTACTTAAAACCCAGAGGTAGATCAGAGTAACAAAAAGAAAATGCATTTCCACTTTTAGTGAATTTCATGGCCCCTGGGTCAGGGCTTCTTCTGTTAGGGCGGGCCGGTCCACAGTTGAGCTCCCCATCCCACAGGAACCACAGACCCTGGGGCCGCATCTTTCAAAATTTTGGAAATTTTTTAAAATTTTATTTCATCATGCTGTTGATTAATACCAAAGTGCAGACTTCAAAGCATTAAATTATTTCAGACTATATTACCCCCCCCCCAAATACCTCTGTCCCAGGGGACAGAAAATAAACCATTTTTGGAAGAAGCATTTTTTTTTTCATATTAAATATATACTAAGATCATTGGCATTATACCCAATAACAAAGGAAAAGATGGTCAAAGAATACAAGCATTTTCACTATATAAACATTAGTGCCCCCCCCCCCCCTAACACAAGAATCTCTAACCCAGGGACTCTGAAATTCAAAAATCTCAAAGAGGCATCCTTCCTCCTCATAACTATGTACATAGTTCATTGGTTACTCAGGTGCAGAAAAGTAGAGTTTTAAAGAATTTATGCATTTTCACAATGTATTCAATAAAGCCCCGCCCTAGCACTAGAACCCCTGACCCTGGGGCCATGAAATTCACAATTTTGGAAGAGACAGCCTTATTCAACATCGCCATGCACTTGGTTAGTTTATTTAATGCCCATGAACAGAGAAGAAGAATTTCAGATAATTTTTGCATTTTCACTATATAATCTATATAGCCCCACCCTACCACTAGAACCCCTGACCCTGGGGCCCTAAAATTCACAATTTGAGAAGAGACAGCCTTATTTAACATAACTATGCACTTGCTTAGTTTATTTTAAATGCCCACAAACAGAAAAGAAGAATTTCAAAGAATTTATGCATTTTCACTATATAATCTATATAGCCCCGCCCTAGCACTAGAACCCCTGACCCTGGGGCCATGAAATTCACAATTTTGGAAAAGGCAGTCATTTTCAACTTACCTATGCACTTGGTTAGTTTATTTAATGCCCACAAACAGAGAAGAAGAATTGCAAAGAAATCATGCATTTTCACTATATAACCTGTTTAGCCCCGCCCTAGTACTAGAACCCCTGACCCTTGGGCCATGAATTTCACAAATTTGGTAGAGGACTCAATGCTGATAACAATCATACCAACAGTTTAACTGCTTGATGTGCAGGAGTAAAGAAGAAGATTTTTAAAGATTGCACTAATTTTAGTGATTTTTGCCCCATCCCCCAGGCCCCAGGGGGGCAGAGACCATGAAATTCACAATTTTTGTTTCCCTTCACCCATAGATGCTATATGCCAAATTTGGTTGAAATTGGTTCAGTGGTTTCAGAGAAGAAGCTAAGAATGTTCAAATGTTAACGCACGACGCACGACGAACGACGCACGACGACGGACGAGAACAGATAGCAATTGGTCACCTGAGTTTACTCAGGTGACCTTATAAGGATAGATTTAAAGGATAATCGTGATAAATATGTGTTTCACACTTTCTGTAACATAATTGTTAGTGTCCTATACGCCCTTTACTTGTATTATCAAAGTACCAACCATTCACCCCCTTCCCCTTTATTTTTTGTAAATCTACGGGGTTCTCCATACGCTTCGGTATTCTGTTAGTTTTCAAAGTATCTAAATTGCTTGGACCTAGTAAATAACAAGCTAATTCAGAGAATTTGTGTCCCCTGCTTAGGGAAAAAGTAACCGATGCACAGTTCGGGGAGGGGGGGGGGGGGGGGGGGGGGGGGGGGGGGGGCGGATCCCCCTGACTGAATTTGTAGAATTATTAAATGTATACATGTATACTGAAGCAAATAAAAATGCCAATATGGATAGATTTGATTGCTTATTCTTTATTAATATGTGTATAGAAGATTCTTTTTATATTGAATATTTATTACACTGTAATGATGATTTCATGAGTTTGTAAAAGCCAGACCTCTTAATTTTTTTTATTTCACATGCTGAATACTATCATTTAGTGAAAAAAAAGTATTTCGGGAAAAAAAAAGAAAATGGATCGTCCGGGATTCGAACCCTGGACCTCTCACACATAACGCGAGAGACATACTTCACCACGAAACCGCTTTCAACATGCGAAAATTATATGTGTAACATTTTTCCGGTACGGTCTAAGGGGAATAACTCTCAGTGTTTTCCATTTCTCCCAATGATTATTCCTGAAATGATACGCAAGTAACCAAGTTTACGGTTTATTCACATTTTAAAATCCACAATAGCATAAACACAGTAAGTATAAAAATCCAAATAAAAATTGTCCGAAGTGATCGTAATGAATATCAAAAACTGACTGGATGACTATCTAAAATCGCTCCTATATTTATACATAAAACCCATTGCTCGCGAGGAGCAATGCAACATAAATAAAAACCCATTGCTCGCGAGGAGCAATGTTATATAAACAAATCATCGTTACATAATAATTCGCTACATATATAAACTTCATATTTGGTATGCATACCCCACTAATCAAGTTCTTTCAAATGACGCCTTGGTGACCTTGACTGTGACCTATAGCTATAAAAATAGCTTTTTCGTACCTTTGCCATAACTTTTTAACCATAGAAGATAGAGACTTCACATTTGGTGTGCATATAACACAAGTAAATTTGTGATGAAAATTTATTTTAACGAAAGTCAGGCAGTAAAAAGTAAAAGTTTGTATTTTGAAAAATAAATCAAGTGAAGACACATAAAACAAAGACGAGTTGTAACGCTCACACACGGACACACACACAAACGTTTTGGTAACTCGGAATATTCCAGAGAAAAACTATATTTTTGGATGACGGAATGTCCAGTGCATCTAATTTTCACGTCCGGGATTGTCCACGACGGCTCTAAAACTCACTCTCTCACACAACATAAGGGATTCACTCAAACTTCAATTAACACATTTACGCAATTATCACACATACAAGTCGGACGCTCTTTGAGGTAGAGGATTGACACTAATTCCTTAAATAAATATTGAGTGACAAATTCCTTTTTACTGTCTAAACATTAATTGACTGATAAATAATTTTCGACATATGTTAAAAACAGGCATTAAAAATAATTCTTGTTATAAATTAAAATTTTGTTACATTTTAAATAAATTTGGTAAAATTTACTTTGTGACA